>PYUH01004005.1:1058752-1102138 GCA_016808085.1 Suaeda aralocaspica | reverse complement strand
CTTTATATATATATATATATATATATATATATATATATATATATGTATAAGTTGGCTAATACTACCTCCCCCAAAGAATTAGTTGCAACAAAAATATTAGTATGTGAGGTATAAAATAATGAACCGTTGCAACTAATTCATGGCGGATGTAATATGTTAGCATAGATAGATAAGATTGAAGATGATCGCCAACAAACCTTGAGCAAATAATCAGTCATCGTAAGGTTTGTTTGTTGGCTTTCGGTAGCTACTCCTTCCATGTATGCATGAATCTCATGATCAACCTTACTAAATCCTTGTTGTTTTTCTCGTTTTGAGAGCTCGTTAAGCAGTTTATAACTAGTCCCAATTCCTAAGCATTGTCCAGAAAAATCAAGTGTCTGTCTCACAGTCATTACTCCATGGTGAATATCATTTTGACTAACATATGCACAAGTCCTCTCAGGAACAAACTCTTTTAGCTCATGTCCACAATATGTTATTTTTCCTGTTACCTATTCCAAAATTAACAATAATATTAAGAGGATTAAATATTATAGGGGAAAGATGAAAAATCAATTCATTGGTATGCAACTACGTAGTTCAATTCTTAAGAAGTACTTCATCCGTTCCTTAATGTTTGCAACATTTGAGCTAAAAAGCTCTCACAAAAAGTAGGCCCGTGTTGCAAACAATAAACAATAAGGGATAGAGATAGTAATTCTAATTAAATATCAATCATGTTACATATGACTTATAATTAATTAGCTTAGGGAAAATCAAGGGGGCAAACATATGTTAGGCGTTAGGCCTAGAAACCCCATTACACTGATGAAAGCTAAGTAATGAAATACCTTTAGTTCTCTTTTACCAAGCTGCCCTGCAATAGCTTGTAGAAATGTCGTTTTTCCTGAATTCGGAGGCCCAAGAAGTAATGTCATCCTAACATTTAAAACATCAATAACATTGTTACGTTCCTTCACATGACCCAAAAAAAGGTGGGTCACTACATTTCCTGCCCTTAATGATATGTGTGTCTCTAATTACCAATAATTATCATTAATTTTTTTTGTAACAAAACTTACTTTACTTCATCAAATGTAGAATCTTTTCCCATAAATGGTCTTTCATTAGTCATCTCTTACTTAATTTTGGGTTGCATGCATTTCCAATTTTGTTAGTTGAGTGATGGCTTGCTTGCCTTGTGTTTCTTATTCTTTCAATGTAAATGGTAATCTCACTACGCCATTTCAAGGAAACAAATTAAAGGCCGAGTTTAAGGCGCACATGATGAAAGGTTTATTGGTAGAATGAATATTGCATACACCCGGTGTACAATAAAATTATTATACAATAGCTAACTTGAATCAATTTTTTGATAACTAGAATCAAATTTTTGGTAACTTTAAAATTATTGAAATTTTATTAAATATTTGAACAAATAACTTTTATATATGACATAATAAGGTATATTAATTCATTAAAATTGTGTTTTTTAGAATTAGAAAGTAAGTATATGCAAGATAACTTAAACTGATTTTAAGGTAGCTAGAACTCAAAAAAGTATATATAACTCAAAAAATTATAACTCGAACTCAATGAAATATAACTTGAGTTGATGTTATAGTAACTAGAGCACAAAAAAGTATAACTTTAAACCCATTGTACAGTAATTAGTGTACACCGGGTGTATATAAAACTTTGTCTTATTGATATTGGCTCGACTTGATCTAGACTACATTGTGGTCGGAATGAGAGGACTTAGCTCTACGTGATGTTAAGTTTCTCATGTCCGAGAGTTCCATAGAAGAGTCTAGCGTGTAAAAACATTATATTGAACCACTAAAGCATTGCAAGAACCCTGTACTGTTATATTATTCATACCGGGAAGGTCTGACAATGCCGCTAACATCATGAAGTATCTTGTGTTTCCTCTTCTTTGAAGGAGCAAGATGTGCCCTCCCAAGGATTGCCTATCATCATATAATAAAACAGATAGCAATTCTATGAAATAAAATAAATAAATAAATAAATAAATAATTAATAACAAGGAATTGTTCATATGAATGAACACAAGATTAACTCATTAATTTAAATTAACCATAAAAGATGATTGATATTAGCTTATATAATCCATTCCATATTTGTAACTTGTAAGTAGTATGTGCCCAACACTAGTTTTAATATAATCACTAGACGAGTTTTAATTAGTACGTAAGAACTAAGGAGATCGAACTAGGTTTTCGCTAGACATTAATATGTAAGTTTTATCTTTAAGTCACATATTTATAGACTGTGATTGGAACTAGCTAGTTTAAGACAAATAAGACTTATATAATGTATTGAGAATGAATATAATATTACTCGCTCTATTTCATTTAAGTTGGTTACACTTGAAATCTTTTAATAAGAAAAAAAATAAGTCAAAGTGTAACCTACTTAATGAAACGAGCGGGGAGTAGTAAGTTTATGAAAATGATTTTAATTTAAGAGAAATTAATTAACTACAAAATGGTGAGAAAAAAAAAAGATTAAGGCAAAAAAACTTCACCTCTATAAAGTTGATAGTAGCATTGAGCAAGGTAGGGAGAGCTCTAGCTCCAATGTGTACATCACCTTCCACCGATAAATTTTCATATCTTACTTCAATTTTTGGTTGCTCAATTCCAACCCTACACACATAATTCCAATATATATGAATATCGATATCAATATCATTGATATATCAAAAAACCTAAGGTCTTGTCGATCAACGCTTCATTAACTTCACTAACATAAAAGAAGTTCTAACAACGTAAATTTCAATATCAGATAATTGGTTTAGTAACTAAATTTAGAGTACGTCACATAGCATGTAATATGTTCTCTCTCGATTATTTCTTGAGTAATTCATGAGAGCATCAACACAACTATAAATCCTAATATTTTTACAACTCGATCACAAAGCAATCAATAATATAGAGTAAATTCTTCATTAAAATCGACGGTAATTCACCATTTACATCCACAATAAACAAACTGACTAGCTCAAACATCCTCGCTCAACACAAATATACTCATGTACCCTACAATTCAAACCAATTCAGATAAGTTTCATTAAATAAAGGAACGGTACTTGCCATGTAAAATGATACGTTAACTACTTACGAAATACATGTGACACGTGAAATAACAAAATCATGTTATTTTTTTGTTTTTTTTTTTTTAGCAAAATTTGAAACTTTAACCACTTATAAAAAGATATACTATACTTATTATTTCAACCAACTTTCATTAACACTTTCAAAATCCACATAATATTATGTATGTCTTACATATATTGATATCTTTATTTAAATCTAAAAATTAGTTTTGAAAATAATTAAATATGTATATACATATCAAAATAACACTCGAGATATTGAGTGAACAGCTCAGCACTACTTTAGCGGAATGAAAATCAATTGAATCCAACTAAACAAATAAGCATCCTAAAAGTCAACATAACTCAATTACGCCCCATATTGCAATATATTGATTTCTATCATTATTCATATGAGTACTTTGATTCTCTTTAGTTTTATATGAGTATGGTAACATCACAATGTGTATTATCTTCTTTTTATAATTTTTACAAGTTTGTAGCTCGAGATATAAACGTTTTAACTCGTGACTCTAGAATTGTAAAAAATAAATGTAGTAAGTAAAAAGAAATAGATGAGTATTATTATTAATTAGTGGAATTTATACTAAGATATTCCCTCGATTTTCATTTACTTGCTATATTGTCTTATAGATCGGATATATATGCAAAAGAATAATTGTATGGGAACCACAATTTTATAGAATGATTAAGAGAAAAAGTGGGGTATTAATTGTTTTTTGGTGTAGTTATGATTTTTTTAAAAAATTTGAGTTTTGTTAAGGATCTGTTGTATGTTATTGAGAATTGAGATAGGTCTGTGAGGGATTTGTGTCTGATTATGATTTTTTTTTTTTTATGTATGTATTTTGACAAAATCATTATATTAGGAAATAGGATTCTATTGGATTTATTTGGTTATAAGAAAATTAAAAACTTCTCCTCACCAAATCACCTTCTTCTTTATGCTAATGATTTGGACTCTTGGAGTATTTGACATTGAATTGAAGAGAGAGAAATAGAAAGGATAATTAAGACAAATAGTATCGAAGATTTTAAGGAAAATTGTCATTGATGATGTTAGAGAATAGGAGTGAAGAAAGAAGGAAGAAGATGAAATGAAGGGATCGGATAAGAATTTTATCATAAGTTTAATGGTATTTCGTGAATTTTTGAAACAACAAGGATATTTCATAAAATAGAAAAAAGGTTTAGAGTTACCCCAATGACCTTATCTTGATTTAAACTTTTTGAAATAGCTACCTACCCAAGCCACTTACAAGAATGTCATACCCCCAGCTCAACAACAAATTCTTTCATAAATATTACTCACAAGCATGGTGCTTAGTTTCCTTCAATTCATGCAGCAAAACCCACCCATTCAGTAGCTACAAGCCTACAATGAAGAACTACGTGTTGAAAATTACTCGTCCAAGATACTTCAAGTGGATACTTGAAAATCATGTAATTTTATAAGATTCTTTTGTCCAAAACTACATTAGTTTTATCGGTATTTTTTTTTTACGAATAATTACCTTTTTTTGTTTTTATCCTAAATTATCTTATATTATTCTTTTTTTGTTAATTTCTACCTTGTCCCAGATTCCAAAGAGAATTGTCTTGTCCAAAGGATGGCAATTTAGTAATTAAAATGAACTTTTGATAAGTTTACATGTGTGAAGTGGGTAGGTTATTTTTGGCTGAAAATGAAAGAGAAGAGTAGGAGGGAAATGAAAATCAGTGAAAATCTTGTCAATGAAATTTTCCCCCCAAAATTAAATGATTGATAATCACACTTCTAATTTCAATTAAATTATTTATTTTTCATATAGTTTTGGTTTTATGAAGGAAAAAAAAAAACCTTCTCTGCTATTTAATGTCTTCAAACCATTTGAGTTGTAAGTTTATGTTGTGAGTTGGAATTTTTCTCTTTAAATTTTTAATAATTCAAAACTTGCATGCAATTGTTTGTATAATTTTAGCAACTAATTGTCTATTTTAGACTACCATAACGTAGTTTAAGTTATCTTATATTACTCTTCTGACTTGAAAAAACAGCTTGCACAAGTTGCTACAATGATTTGATTAATAGCTAAAAGGACTTGGGTAAGATGGGTAATCTGTTACATAAGCAATGCATGATTTGTAAATTGAAGCGGCTACAAATGACTTGAATAATGTGACAACTGTCTGGGTAATGTTAGAAAAATATCTTGATAACTAGATAGCAATGACTTGAATATATGCAATTATAACGTGTATTTATGTTGATCTCATAGTAATTAGTGTAAAAGTGGAAACGAATTGATAGCTAGTTGTAAATGACTTGAATATATACAAATGTAACTTTTAATTATGTTGATCTTGTAAAGAATACTATGAATGTGACAATGACTTGATAGCTAATTGTTAATGATTTGAATAATATATGCAAATATAATATGTATTTATGTTCTAAAAATAATTTATTTATATTGATCTTGTAAAGATTGGTGTAAAAATGGCAATAACTTGACAGGTTATTATCAACGACTTGAATATATGTAAATATCATTTGCATATATGTCGTTCTTGTAAAGTCTAGTGTAAAAGTGTCAATGACTTGATAAGTAGATGTCAATGAATTGATGTAATATATTGTAATGGGATGTCGTTCTTGTAAACACTGGTGTAAAGGTGTTAATGACTTGATAAGTAGATGTCAATGACTTGATAGAATATATTGTAATAGGAGCCGTAGATGCCAGTAACAGAGAAAGAACAAAGAAAGGGTTTTTTTTTTGTGTTCTCACGTGTGAGCCGAGCAAAATAACTTAATTGCCCTCCTCTGGACACAAAAGTGTCCAGTTATCCTTTGGATAAGATGCATGCCTCTCCAAATTCCAGCGTTACTTAGCTTTGTGTTTCAAGAAAATAAATAAAAAATTTATTAATTAAAAAAAATGTGCATGAATGATATAACGTAGAGATAAATGGCGAAAAGAAAAAACACTTACGCATCATAACGTTGCCTAATTCTGCTTAGGAAAGTCGCATGATCAATATTGCCAATCAAATTATCAACTGAATTCTGCTTCTTTGTTGTTTCCAACATCTGAACTTCATCAATCGGTGCAACTTCTTCATCATTATCATGCATGATTTCCATATTTTGTCTCTCGATCTCCTTTTGTCCTCCTTTCCATTTATAAGATAAAACTTTCATTTTTGGATCATCATAAATATATTAATGCAATACAGTACATATATATTATGACATAGGGATGTTTTATTCACCTTAGCTCTACTTATTTAAGTTAACTATACAATTAGGTTCTAATTTCTTACTTTTTTTTTTACCGTTTGGGTACTGTAATTAATTTTTTCACAATTGGGGTACTTGACACCCAAAATCGAATGAAATTAATTAAATACAAGTTAAAAAGAGAGGGCCTTGGGTTAAATTTTATTTCTTTATTAATTCAATTACCAAAATCAGTACATTTTTGACGCAGCAATACATACAAGTTCAGAGATCAAATCCTAATTCTATACCAACTATTTCAAATGAAATCATTACAAGACTATAAAGGTACCCTCAACTCTAATCATGTTAGATTATAACTTGGGAGAGCTTTTTTATTTTTATTTTTTACTCACAAAAGGAATATAAGTAGTAGTATATTAGTATATATATTTATGGCTTGAAAATTCTAGAAATTTGTAATAGCTTATGTGCCACATTACAAAAAGATAGAGCTGATGTAGTTATATACAATAAAAAAAACCATTACTAACATACATATATAAATAATAGATAATATGATTAAACTTGCAAAGGACACATGTTAAGGCACCATGTCTTTTGTTTCTTGTGTTTGTAGAATAATACTTCATATAAATCACTGATGTTTGTATGTTATTGTAGGTCTTCAACACCAAAGGGAGAATTTGACAAAGCTTTGTTGTCTATTCTTTAGAGTAGATTTTATATATGTTCTTAATTTTGTCAAACAATATACGAAGTATGTTGATGTTTTAATTTAGAGACGTTGTAAAGAATTATTTTTGTTGTTATTAGGCTAGTTTATTTTGAAAATATTTGGAGCCTAATTTAATGTAGTTTGGTTTTTCTTCTAAAAAATTAATTAGCTTGAGTTAAAGGGAGGTTACTTGGCCTGAAAATTGGTCAGAGTACCCAAAGAGTGAAGAAAAAAAAGTGAGTACCCAAAGAGTAAAAAAAGTAAGAAGTTAGAGTCTAATTGTGTAGTTAAGTCACTTATGTTCAACCAAAATTAAAAGGTTCATATTACTTTAGAAAGTTTAGCAATAATAAATCTATACTAACAATAAGTTTTAGTAAGGCCCTGTTCTCCTCGTCTTATTTTTGCTTATCTGGACTTATTTTTGTTGAACTGAACTTATTTTTGCTGATCTGAACTTATTTTTGCTTAATTGAACTTATTTTTGCTGAATTTGTTTTATACTAATTAAAAATTATAGGGCAATTATATACTATAATTGAATTTTATTTAGGTGAAAATAATTGATTTATTATAATCTCTAAATTATATATAATCTGATTTTTTCCCTCAAATTTCAAGAATCTTATGGACAAAGGAATGCACAATATTTTATCATCTTCTTTTTAGTATCATATAGTTTCCATGTATTATAATATTATCATATATCTATATTAACATATATTTATTTTCATATAAAATAATAAATTTCCAATTTTCCATCAAAAATATAAAATCATATGTATATTTTTTTTACATATTATTTCCATACAATACATATTCTCTTCGAAAATGATACCTAAATATTTTTGAAATTATATTCTATTGTTTTTATACCATAATTTTTCATTTAAAAAAATGTGCACATATAAATATCCATGTACAAATTTATTTGCATAATACATATAGATTTTTATTTTTTTTGAACTGGACTTATTTTTGCTGAAATGAACTTATTTTTGCTGATCCAAACTTATTTTTGCTCATCTGAACTCATTTTTGCTGAACTGAACTTATTTTTGCTGAACTGAACTTATTTATGCTTAACTTTAATAAGACGAGGAGAACAGGGCCTAAGTGCTATTAAATTCACATTAATTCAAAGAAGTAAAATTTAAGTGAATAGAACAGACCCATAATGGTTGAAATTAATGTATGAATTTGGTGACACGGATTGAGTACGAAAAATGATTAATAATATAGATGATGGAGCTCACTTCCTAATATTAAATTCTTTGGTAATTATTATACATGATTTAAATAGCTTATAAATTTAGGAACGGATGGAATAGGCCTGTAAAATGCTAAATAATGTTAATGACGGATGCTCACTTGGTGATATTAAACTAATTGGTAATTATTATACATGATTTAGAAAAGCTTATAAGATTATTTTTATATAAATTAAATTAAAGTTTTATTTACAATGATTACAACCTATTTTTCAATCAGTGATTTAGGGAAATAAATATGAAAAATAATATGATTCTTCTAAATATCTCAAGTTCTCAACAATTATAACGTCTTTGTAGATAAAAGATCGCCACCAATAATCAAATTATAGAAGATTTTGTTGCAATTGTAATTCGTTAGTTCTCTATGAATTGAACTAATTGGACACTTAATTTATAACTATCACCGATTTTCGTATTTGAGGAAATAGTTTTGGGAGTCAACAACATCAATTTATTTATAAACTGACAAAGTTTTATATACATCCGATGTACACTATTTAATGTATAACAGATTTAAATTTTAAATTTACATTTCTGTGGCATTCCAATTACCTTAAAATCAGCTCAAGTTACACTTTTGTAAGTTCCAGTTATCTTAAAATTAACTCAAATTACTTTGCAGTTACTTATCTTCTTATGTTAAAAAAACTCATTTTTAATTAATAGATATACCTTTTAATGCCATATAAAAGTTATTTATTTAAAATATTCAAATAAATTTATTTCACCGATATTCAAAGTTATCAAAACTTTAATTCTAGTTATCAAATACCAATTCAAGTTGACCCTTATACAATAACTATTTTATTGTACACCATGTATGGAATATTCATTCTTTATATATAATTATACATTTATACCTCAAATAGTTGCCTCCTAACCATTGCCTTTTTCTATTCAAAATTTGTACAAAGTAAGTACTGTCATATTTGCTATTCAATCATAGTAATGTCCTCTTCTTTTGTACTGAACCGTAACTTAACTGAATTGAATTGAATTGAACTATACTGAACTAAAAGGAGTTGAACTGAAACGGGTTGAGTTAAACTAAACTAAGCTGAACTAAAATGAAGTAGCAATTATAATAGAGATAAGCTAAAATAAACCGAAATGAACTGTACTCAATAGAGCTCAACTAAATTGAAATGACAAAAAATTTAGTTTAAAAGAATAAGGCTTAACCATTTTTTTTTTTTAAGGAATGCTAGTAACCTTTCAAACCCGAAGTAAAATCTGAACAATGATACATTTGGCAATTGGACAACATAGAATAAATTACATAAGGTACGTCAAATAAAAAACTACTCCGTATTAGAAAAGAATTATAGAAATAACATACTCGTTATAATCGTATAATAATTGATGATTATTACCTTTTGATACACTAGATACCAATTTATTCTTCTCTCCTATTTCCAACTTCTGAATATCATCAACAATTGAGTTTTCATCATTGTCGCACATAATTTTCGTGTTTTTTTTCCCCTTTTCTCTACGATCGATCATTCATTTTCGGAGTATCACAATATATAGCAATGCAATAACTTTGACAAGCATATACTTTGTCCGTCATCATTTTCAATGCAACTTACATATTTATTATAATATTTAAAGTTTGTTTATTTTAGGTGAAAACAGTTGAATTGAACTGAGCTAAACTGAATTTAACCGAACTGAGTTGAACTGAACAGAACAGAAGTGATTGGACTTGAATTGAATTGAAAGTTTTTATTATGGATTAATGATTTTTAATTATGGATTATTGATTATTGATTTTTAATTATAATTATTGGTTTACAACTATGATTTTATGGATTAACTATGACAATTGACTTTTAACTACGGATTATTAATGATTTTTAACTATGGAGTAATGATATAGTAATAGTTTTAATATTAATCCACTAATAATTATTAAACAAAAAAAAGTTATTGGTAGTTTATATTTTATGAAATAAAAATCAGCAATATATGTTCATTTTTTTGTGAATAGTAATCCACTTATGTGGTATACTAATATTTTTGTAAATAATATTTCACTTTCATTTTGGTTCATTTGCTGAATGGTAGTTTCATAATATTTTCTTCGTGAAAATTAAACCATAAACTAATACGTAGTAAATGTGTATATATATATGTATACATACATACATATATATATGAAACAAAAAAAAAATGATTGTATCATAAATGTAGTATATTATGAACACACTAATAATATTGGAGATCGCTAAATATCACCCGTAAAAACCTTGTAATCGTCCGTATTTTGCACCAACTTTCCTCCCTCTAACGCTCTCCCTTTACTTCTTTCTCTAAACCACCATCACTCTCACCAATTCAAACACCAACTCAACCACATATCACCATCCATCCAACTCACAACTCAAACACATCTCACCATCCAAAAAAACCAACTTCAACAAGAGGTTTAAGGAGTCATGGGGGTAAAATATAATGTATATTGGTGAGGATGTAGTAATGAAGGAGAAAGAAAGAGGCGTAGGTGGCAGAGTACACTTTGTGTAGTAAACACGAATTGTAATATGGCCATCTCTCACTATTTCGATCATATCTCACAAAGTATTATTCCAATTAACATGATTCTAAATGAATTGGAAACTATACTCAAAGAGCTTTACAACAGTAGGTCGAACACCTCATAGAACGTTTTGGAGAAAAAGTTATGGCCATTTGAAAAAGACCCTGTGAAACTACCGTGAACCAAATGAAACCTGCGCCTGATTTAGACGCGGATGGACTAAGTCACCTGCGTCTAATTTAGACGCAGGTCTCAATTTTTAAAAATTAAAAATAAAAAATTTGAGACATGCATCTGATTTAGACGCAGGTGTTAGGATACCTGTCTACAGATAATGTTTATCAATAATTGAGAATTTTTTTTAGAGTAAATACCTGTCTACAGGTGTCAGGATACCTGCGTCTAAATAAGATGCAAGTCTCAATTTTTTTATTAATAATTGAGAATTTTTTTTAGAGTAAAGGGCAGAGTTGGAAAAATAGGTGAAAATACGGGCGATAGTAAGAATTGCCGGACAACGTTTAGCGTTTCAGATAATATTATGAACAAATTAATTAGCAAAATAAAAGAATAGTTGAACTGAACTGAATGGAGCTGAACCAAAATGAACTGATTGGAGTTGAACTGAACTGATCGAACTGATTTTAAGCTGAAGTAAACATGTCCTTAGTATATGTTTTTTTCTTCTAAATTCGTGTCTTTGATCATCGATTAGGCGAATTATTTAAAGACCCTTACATATCAAGAGTTTTAAAATTCATGTCTTTATCACGTCCCCTCACATAAAATGTTGAAATGTGGATATTTCAGCCCCTACATATCAAGTTTTTTTTTTTTTTAATTCATGTCTTTATCACGTCCCCTTGTATAAAAGGTAGAGATGCGGATATATTTTGGCCCTTACATACCTAGAGTGAAAGGACCAAACATAACCATATTATATTAGAAAAATTAAGTTACTCAACCAAAAGCCTAGACTAATACTTCCTCTGCTCCAATATAATTGCAACACTTCTCATTTCACTTTTTACAATATATAAAGTAAGCTATTAAGGGCCTGTTTATATTTACTGAAAACGGAATTGAATTGAATTGAATTGAACTGATTGAAGTTGAACTGAACTGATTAGAGCTGATGAAGTACAGAAATGAACTTAAAAGTTTTAAGTATGGATTAATGAATTTTAGCTATTGATTATTAATGGAGCAATGATTTTTAACTATTAATGATTTTAACTATGATTTTTAACTATGGATTAACTATGATGATTGATTATTAACTATGATTTTTATGGATTGACTATGACTATTGGTATTAAACTATATATTATTTTACTACTCCCTTTGTATCAATTTATTCTTTACATTTTTACTATTGTTATTACACTAACGCACTTTAAGTATCGTTTGCACTTTATATATAAGTCAAAATATATTCATATGGGCTTTTGTTTGATTCGTCTTGATTTATCCTATTAGAATATCAATTTATTATAATCTTTACAAATACAAAATTAAAGCTATAAGCATTAAAAGATTTGTATTAGCAAACGTGTAAAAATGAAATGTAAATAATAAACTAAAACAGAGGAAATATTGAGTAATGATTTTTAACTATGGAGTAATGACATAAATAATTTTGACATTAATTCACTTATAATTATGAAACAAAAAAATCTTTATTGGCAATTTATATTTTATGAAATAAAAACCAATAATACATTTTCAAATTTTTTGTGAATAGTAATTCATTTATGTGGTAATTTCATATTTTTGTGAATGATAATTCACTTATATTTTTGTTTCATTTCCTAATTAAAAGGTAGTTTCATAATATTTTTCATGAAAATTATAAACTAGTAAATATATCTGTGAAACCAAAAAATGATAATTAGTGTTTCAAAAAACATTATGTACGCACAAATAATATTATGAATAAAATAAATTCAAGTACAAAATAACACTAATAAAGTTAATACACATCAATAATATTATGAACAAAATAATATGTATGAACAATAATATTGTGAACAAAATAATATATTATAAACAAATAATATTAGGAACAAATAAATTAGCAAAATAAAAGAAGAGTTGAACAAATTGAACTGAACATATTGGAGTTGAGTTAAATTGAATTGATTAGAGCTGAACTCAACTAAATTGAATTGAAATTAAGCTAACAAACCCTAGACTGAAATTTTTGGCACTTTAGTTGAGTTCAACTCTATTCAGTTCAGTCTAGTTCAATTCAGTTTAGTTCAACTTAGTTCATCTCCATTATAATTACTATTTCATTTTAGTTCACTTCAGTTCAGTTTCGTTCATTTTACCTATGTTTCATTTCAAAAGAACAGGGTCATATATCTCGAGTTTTATTTTGGTAAAAATTCTAAAAAATTGAATTTTAATACACTACAAATCCTGAAATCGAGACGAGAATGAGGGATAGCTTAAGTGGTTAAAGCTTTCCTCCCGGTTTCAGGAGATTCTAAGATCAATTCTCATTCCCATCCTTATGAATATCTCATATGTAATATGATTATGTGTTTCCACGTATATTAAAACTGAAATCAAATTGTACGGATAACTGTGAGCCTGTGAATAATGTCCATATACAATTGAAGTGGCGCAATCAATTCAGAGCCGACAAAGTACTAGTTAACACTTAAGACCCAAGACACAAAAATTAATTTTATAATGTATCAAAGTACTGTAGCATTAAGGAAAAATTAAGTACACCTTACCATTTTCAACCAAAACGTGGTTACTTTTAAAGCACACGTTGCAAAATTTAAATAGGTGTATATATCGGCCGGTGATTTCCGTCATCCTCTCCAAATTATCTTCGCACTCATCACTCTTTAACATGATTGATGATCAATGTTATTGTTCAATTAAGTAAGAGAAGAGCGCGGAAGTCATCACACGCATATGTCATGTTGAAAGTTGTTCATGCTTTTATAATAACAATCTGTTAAATTTTAGTTTAGTATTCATTTTACTAGAAAAGTGTTTAAGTTTTTACTAATTTTGTACGGTGCTAGACTACTAGGGAGCCACAAGACGAAGCGGTCAAAATCAATACCAATCGAAACTTTTAAAGTCGAAGAGAAGTTTTTACCTAAGTTATCATTCTCTCTCAATCCAAGTTTAAATAACTATTTGATAGATTAGTCAAGTTTCTATGTCATGTTGTTGTAAGTTGTTAAGTTTTTATGAATATAATACTCAGTTACTCTGTGCTTTTACTTAGGGTCTGTTTACTTCAGCTGAAAACAGTTGAACTGAATATAACCAAATTGAATTGAACTGAACCGAACCGAACCGAATGGAAAGTTTTTATTAAGGATTAATAATTTTTAATTATAGATTGTTGATTTTTTAACTATTGATATTGATTTTTAACTATTGATTATTTATTTTTAACTATTGATTATTGATTTTTAACTAATCCCTCGGTACCAATTTAGTTGCTACATAGAGAGATGAAACAAAGTTTTATGCATGTCATTTTTAATGTAGGAGCCACCTGTTTATTTATGTGTTAAAAGGGTAAAGTGAGATTAAATGTTAATTGACTAGTAGTTAGAAAGATAAATTAAGATTAAGGCTCTGTTCTTGTCAACTTATTTTTGCTTATTTGAACTTATTTTTGCTGATCTGAACTTATTTTTGCTGAAATCATTAACAATTTGTTAAGGATTGAAACTTATTTTTACTGAACTGAACTTATTTTTGCTGAAAACAAGTAAAATAAGTCGAGGTGAACAGGGCCTAAGTAGATGCAAAATGACAAAAATGAGGACAATAAGGTAAAGATACATGTGGACCTTATTTACCAAAATAAGTAATGTAGCAAGTAATATAATTTGAGATACCATTTAAGGGAAATGTAGCAAGTAAAAAAAGACGGAGGGAGTATGATTTTTATAGATTGACTTTGACTATTGATTTTTAACATGGATTATCAATGATTTTTACTAAGGAATTATGACATAATAATAATTTTGATATTAATCCACTAATAATTATTAAACAAAAAAAATTGTTATTAACACATCTTCATATTTTGTGAATAGTAATCCACTTATGTGGTATAATAATATTTTTGTAAATAATATTTCACTTATTTTTTTGTTTCATTTGCTAAATGACAATTTCATATAATATTTTTTTTTTCGTGAAAATTATAATCTAATAAATGCATATATATATGAAACAAAAAAAAATTGATGATTAATGTATCATAAATATATTATGAACAAATTAAATAGCAAAATAAAAGAAGAGCTGAACTGAATTGAATGGAGCTGAATTGAACTGAAGTGATTAGAGCTGAGCTGAACTTAACTGATTTTAAGCTGAATTAAACAAGCCCTTAGAGAATAGTGAGAAATTAATAAGTGCCTAAGGATACTTATTGGTTGTTCAAAATAGGGGTGTGCAAAAGCGGGTACCCGCAAGCTTGGGTACCCGACTTTGCGGGCAGTGAATTTTACTACCCGAGACCTACCCAAAAATTTCGGGTACCCCATATGCGGGTACCCGGATTACGGGTACCCGCAATTTTATTTTTCTACTATTTTTTCAAGTAAAGTATAGTTGGACAAATTAGAATATTTGTGCTCCTACTTGAAATTACAAACTTTTTCTTTTTTTTAACAAGAGTGAAAGCAAAATGAACATAGAAAAAACATAAGATACAAAGTACATCACTTCATAATAATAAAGAGGCAACATAATCCATCACTAAGACAAGGAAAATAGTAAATTAGTAAAATGAAAAAGAAAAAATCATAAAAGCAAAAATATTAAAAATAAAGAGAAAATAAAAAATAGAAAAATCAAAGCTACATAAAAAAATGGGAGTAAGAATTACAACAAAGCTAAACCAAAAAAATTAGAAAAACAAAGCTAAAGTAAAAAAATTAGGAAAAATGAAAATATAAAAATTGAACCGGGTATCGGGTACCCGGAACAACAAATTTCGATACCTGTACCCGCACCAAAAATTGCGGGTGCCCGACTTGTTAAAATTGTTTTTAGCCCTAAAATTATCCGTTTTTAATGATCGGGTAGTGCGGGTATCGGGCCGGATTTTCTTGCACACCCCTGGTTCAAAAACCTTAAGGGAATACAACCTACCCTATGTTACCTGCAAATGCCTATATTGCTTTAGCATGAATTTTGAGGAAGAGATTGAGGTTCTAGGGTCTATTTGTTTTGGAAGAAAACACTTTGCCCATTTTTCTTTGTTTGTTTTGGTAAGAACAGGGCCGTTCTTGAGGTTTTTGGGGCCCGGGGTGAAACTATGAATGAGGGCCCTTACAATTGATATTTTAATATTAGAAAATATGGGAAGTCATATTTCAAAAGTGTAACAATTTTTACATAAATATTATGTGAAACACTTTAACATCATTAAATTTTTACAACAGTTGTATGCACTTTTTGATATTTTTACATAAATATTATATATAGGTGTCAATTTCCGACTCGACCTGGAAAACCCGATTAACCCAACCTGCAAATAACGAGTTTTGAACAAAATTGTGAGATTTTTGACCCGTTTAAACCTGTTTTTGTAAACCCGCTAATTTTCAACCCGACCTAGTTCATTCACGCACTTTTTGATATTTTGATGGTTTATTGAAAATTTCTGTAACATTAGACCATCAAACCTTTATTATCAAATTAATAAATATCCATTTTGAGCATTTATTTGTAAAAAATGGTTCTAAAATACGCTATTTATCAATTCTTGTTATTTGGGATGTAAATTTAGACATTTTTTCAACAAAAGAAGCTTTAAAAATTATATTTATAACACAAAAATACATCGCAGTTATAAATCTCCATACTCACTGGTCAACCCGAATCCGAAGGTTCGGTAATGAACAAGATACCTAAAACCCGAAGCCGATAACGACCCGCAATGAATAACCCGAAACATAGAGTTAGGACTACACATAACATAGAGTCTATACATTGTGTTCACCGCTTTTATACTTATCTAAACTTATTTTAACTTATTTAGTGTGGGAGAAAAATAATACTTCGTAAGTTTGTTGTTTTTAACTTAATTTTATTATTTAAACTTATTTCTTATTATTTCTGAAAATAAGTAACAATAAATTGAACAGAACAAAAATCATAACCCTTAAATAATGCCTAAAAATAATAGTTATGATATGTAATTTGACTTTATATTAAAAATGAAAATTGATAGGTTAATGTATATAGTAATTTTTATACCAATAAAATCAGTCACGTTACATCTAATTAATCTAATGATGGCCATAGAAAAAATAAGATGTAATGATTTATAGGTTATGGAAAGGAAGAATACAAAAGGTGAATTTTTTGCTTGTTTCAAAAAAAGGTGTGTATTATGGGAGTCGTACCCAACCCACTGACTGCAATTCATTCCGCTCTTCAATCCCCGTGTTACCACTTAAACAACATAACATTATCTAACCTTATTTACAAGCAAATTATTATTATTACTTCTCTAATGGGCCCAGGGCGGTGGCCCAGTTCGTCCTGCCTCAGGGCCGGGACTGGGTAAGAAGTGGAAATCAATTTTCTCAATGATTAGGTATGCCATATTTTCTTTTCTATTGTTTACTCTTTTATTATTCTCCTTAATCTTTTCTCTGCCCCTCTTTTTCTTTAATTGACTTTCTTTTTCTTTATGAGTTTTTTTTTCTCCACTAGAAAATTAAGAAAAACTTCTTTTACAATTGCATTTTTCATTGAAAATCATTTATTTGGGAAAAATATTTTCCAACAAAAGTGTTTTCCTCAAACAAACGGAGCCTTAAATATTTGGTGTGCCCGTCTCCAATTATTACTACCTTAATTTAGTAAATATTATTTTGTTGGACAATACTAAAATTAATCTTTTTGCTTGTATATTTCTACACACTCAACGTGGCCAAGCATATTTCTCCCATTTCTTCCACCTACTTAATTGATCTCTTCTAGTTGCATAACAGTCTTGTGTGCGGTACAAAGTCCAACAACAAAGTTAGCCCTACAGGTTCGAAATAGATGGTTGAATGTAATATCTTGGAATAATATATTAATTTCTCTAGATAATGTGATTTGACTCCCTCTTCTTCTTTGAATCCACAACTTGCCCTACATTTACTACTGCGTGTGGCCCTTCTCCTTTTCCTCCTGTGGTAGATTTTGGTAGTTGCTCTTTATAATCATCAACACACCCTATTGATGTTACTATATTTGATTGAAGGTTACCTATATTATCCTAAATAGTTTGATGCATCCTTCAAACACATATTCAATCTAGTCTAAAATTTTCTCCTACTTAGACTGCGGGGTGTGATATTCTATCCATAGGTTTTTGATATTTAGAAAAAATATCTTATATAAAGTAGGATATACCTATAATATTACTAAGTTTTATATACACCCGGTATATAGTAAATACTGTACAACGGGTTTAAAGTTACACTTTTTTGCGCTCTAGTTATTAGAACACCAGCTAAAGTTATAATTCATTAAGTTCGAGTTATACTTTTTTGAGTTCTAGTTACCTTAAAATCAGCTCAAGTTATCATGCACATACTTACTTTCTAATTCTAAAAAACACAACTTTAATGAATTAATTTACCTTATTATGTCACATTTAAACGTTATTTGTCCAAAATATTCAATAAAAGTTCAATGATTTTAAGGTTACCAAAAATTTGATTCTAGTTATCAAAAAATTGGTTAAAGTTGGTCGTTCTACAACAATTTTATTGTACACCGGGTGTATGAAACATTCGTTCCAATTATATATATCCTTCATCATTACAACCCTATAAACATGTTGCAACTTGATTGCATTTAATATAGCTAGAGGCCTAGAGCCTAGAGAGGAAGAAATACATATCGATATTAATTCTATAGGCTAAATCTGTTGAACATAATCATCAATTATTAAATAAGAAAGAATGTGATTATATATATAGTTAGGGAGCGAGCTATAATGGCGAATGATGAGAATCGATCCCAGAATCTTCTGAAATCAGGAGAAAAACTCTAATCACTTGAGTTATCCATCATTGTCAATGTTATGCATATTTATATTGACAATGAAAATTCATTACCAGTGTTTCAACTCTTTTGATTACTTAGGGCTTGTTTAATTCAGTAGATAACAGCTCAACTGAACTGGACTAACACAGCTAATACACATTAATAATATGCACCCGGTCCACATACCGTATTGTGCACCCGATTGCGTGCAACTACACGCTATGTAATGTTCAGGATTTTCTATATAATGTTCAGATTTTTGTTATTAATGTTCAGGTTTTTGTAATCAGTGTTCATGTTTTTTAAGTAATGTTCATAAGTATACCATTCTTTTCATTTCGTAATTTTACTTCATTTATATATTATTGCAGCATTATATGATTGATGAATGTATTATATATGTTTATGTTATGTCCAAATGCTGCTTTTAAGAATGAGTAATTGTATGGTTGATTTTTTTTTTCCAATTATTTTCTTTTGTTCAATGTATGTTCAACTTTGAAAGTCAGATATTCATTTATTTGTTTTATTGCCAATGCATAATTTTAATTTCTAAGGCCCTTCGTAGTTGTTATATGACATGATGTTTACTTCTTTTGAGAATGGTGTTCAGAATTACATTTTATTACTATATGCTATGATGTTCATTTTCTTACTTGATGATGTTCATTTTTTAGTAGCCATTGTTCAAATATCTTTGCTGCATTACTTATCATTAAAATTTGCTACGAATTTAATGTTCATCAAATGATATAACTTGTTCAGAAATTTTATATATGATGTTGTCTAACAAACATTGCAAATTAATATTCACTATCATAAAAATATATGAAGTTCGTTATTTGTTTACAAAAATCAACAATAATTTAGATCAAAGTATGAAAAGAGGCTATTAAAAAAACAAGGATCAACTCTAGAAATTTCTTTATACAAACCAGAAGAAATATCTGCTTGTGTCCTTCTTTGTTATGCATTTATTGTGTGATTATATGATGTTTCCTTTAGCTGATGATTTTTTTAGTTTGTTTTATAATAGTTTTAAAATTATCTACAAATTTAGTATGTATAGTTTGCTTATGGATAGGTATTTGATGTAGTTAATGACTTCTATGCTGGTGTTCATTTTTTAATTGTTGATGTTCAGATTCAATTGAACAATGTTCCGAATTACAATTATCATGACGTTCATTTCTTAATGGATGATGTTCATTTAGTAATAGTTGTTGTTCATATATTTTTACTGCATTGCTCATTAAGTCATTTTGAATTAGATGTTCAGAAAATGTCATTAGTTGTTCAGAATTTTATATTTTGGAGTTGTCTAATTTGCAAAACTTCCTCATTGTCCAACTTCAATCTACACGCGCTCTCATTTTATCTTTTCTGATGCTGAAACCTTTTCGAAAAGCATATATGTTTTATAGATCAAATGCTTCTTCATCGTTGTTCACTTTGATATTCAACAATTCAGATTCATTAGCTTCATTTACAATTATCAGTTTTGAATTATCTGCAAAAATTGTAAACATTAAAATTAATAATCTGAACACTAAGTTTTTCTGAACATTCAGAAATTCATATACAAAAGTTCAGAACATAACTGAAAATTATAACAAAACATATTATATGCAAATGTAATTTCTAAATATTAAGTCAGTTTTTCTGAACGTTCAGAAATTCATATACAAAAATTCAGAACATAACTAAAAATTATAACAAAACATATTATATGTAAATGTAATTTCTGAACATTAAGTTAGTTTTTCTGAATGTTTAGAAATTTATGTAAAAACGTGCAGAAAAATAATTAAAAGATTATAACAAAACATATTAACATAGAAATCTAATTTCTGAACAATAAGTTATTTTGTCTGAACTTTCATGTATCTTCAGCAGTTATGCAAAATTTCTGAACAATAAGTGAAATTTTTTGAACGTTTATTAATAGAAATTATGAAAAAGTTGAGGAAAATAAGAGCTTACAATTTTCTGTATAATCTTCATTGATTATTTGTTGAATTCGTAGTTCTTCGTCTGATTTTGTGTTGTTTTGATTTATATGTTGTTGAATTGCTGTTGAATCTGTCATGACTATTGATATTAATGTACATATATTGAATGTTAAATTCAACTATAAAATCTAGGGTTTCAAAATAGAGAGAGATTGATTTGATTTCCAGCGAAAGAAGAGAGAGAAGTAGATTAAGGGCAATATGAGAGAGAAAGATGAAGTAAAAAAAAAGAAAAAAAAAACAGGGGGTATATTTAGGTTGGTAGCAGGAGCGTGCATAGAAACGACACGTTTTGTAGAAGGAGCATGTTCCTCGACATGCTCCGGGTGTATACATTACAAATTAGTTGTACAATAATTTTATTGTACACTGGGTGTATGCAATATTCATTCCAATTATATCTTTCGTCATTACAACCCTATAAACATGTTGCAACTTGCATTTAATATAGCTAGAGCCTAGAGAGGATAAAATACATTCGATATTTATTCTATAGGCAAAATCTGTTGAACATAATAATCAATTATTAAATAAGAAAGAATGTGATATATATATATATATATATAGTGTTAGTTAGTTAGTTAGGGAGCCATAATGGCGAATGATGAGAACCGATCCCATAATCTTCTGAAATTAGGAGAAAAACTCTAATCATTTGAGTTATCCCTCATTGTCGATGTTGTCGATGTTATGCATATTTATATTGACAATGAAAATTCATTACCGGTGTTTCAACTCTAATATTCAGTAGAAAACAGCTCAACTGAACTGAACTAACGCATCTAATAAACATTAATAATATTACGAACAAAATAAATCAAAGTACAAAATAATGATAATATTATAAACAGATATATTACAAAGTATGAAACAATATTATGAACAAAATAATATATATATATATATGAACAAATAATATTAGGAACGAGTTAAGATGAAATGAATTAAACTGCACGATTTTAAGTTTGAAGAAATAGACCCTTACTACAAGAGAGAGTATCTATCCAGAGGTGAGCTGGCCCAAAGGAGGACAAGTTTGTAATTCGCAAAAAATGTTTTCAATTTTAGTGACATTCATTTTCAAGTTAAAGTAGGCAGTTTTCAAGTCGCATTGCATATCTTTTAAGTCTTAATTTTAAATTCAAGTCAAAAGTGTTATGTTTTAAGACAAAATATGTAGTTTTCAAGTCAAGAAAAAATGTGGTAGTCATCTGGACTAGAGGTCCTCTATACATATATTTTCCAAGGAAAAAAAGTGTCAAATTGTCATACTTTTCGTTACTTCAATTACAGCTTGCAGGTCATTTAAAGCTAAAGGACATATGACAATAAATGACATATCAATGTCATATCAATTCACATCATCGTTATCAATTCAAGTGGAAATTGATAGGAGAGACTAGAGCTATAGTTAGTGTAAGTGTTAGGGCTCTAACACCAGATTTCTAAGTCAATAACTACGTACTTGACACATACTTTTGAGAGACATCTGATCCAAAAGGTAGATGGACATTTTTTGTGTTTAGAGGAGGGTAATTCAGTCATTTTGTTCGTCTTACACGTGAGAACCAAAAAAACCTTTTCTCTATTCTTTCTCTTTTATTGNTATATATATATATATATATAGTGTTAGTTAGTTAGTTAGGGAGCCATAATGGCGAATGATGAGAACCGATCCCATAATCTTCTGAAATTAGGAGAAAAACTCTAATCATTTGAGTTATCCCTCATTGTCGATGTTGTCGATGTTATGCATATTTATATTGACAATGAAAATTCATTACCGGTGTTTCAACTCTAATATTCAGTAGAAAACAGCTCAACTGAACTGAACTAACGCATCTAATAAACATTAATAATATTACGAACAAAATAAATCAAAGTACAAAATAATGATAATATTATAAACAGATATATTACAAAGTATGAAACAATATTATGAACAAAATAATATATATATATATATGAACAAATAATATTAGGAACGAGTTAAGATGAAATGAATTAAACTGCACGATTTTAAGTTTGAAGAAATAGACCCTTACTACAAGAGAGAGTATCTATCCAGAGGTGAGCTGGCCCAAAGGAGGACAAGTTTGTAATTCGCAAAAAATGTTTTCAATTTTAGTGACATTCATTTTCAAGTTAAAGTAGGCAGTTTTCAAGTCGCATTGCATATCTTTTAAGTCTTAATTTTAAATTCAAGTCAAAAGTGTTATGTTTTAAGACAAAATATGTAGTTTTCAAGTCAAGAAAAAATGTGGTAGTCATCTGGACTAGAGGTCCTCTATACATATATTTTCCAAGGAAAAAAAGTGTCAAATTGTCATACTTTTCGTTACTTCAATTACAGCTTGCAGGTCATTTAAAGCTAAAGGACATATGACAATAAATGACATATCAATGTCATATCAATTCACATCATCGTTATCAATTCAAGTGGAAATTGATAGGAGAGACTAGAGCTATAGTTAGTGTAAGTGTTAGGGCTCTAACACCAGATTTCTAAGTCAATAACTACGTACTTGACACATACTTTTGAGAGACATCTGATCCAAAAGGTAGATGGACATTTTTTGTGTTTAGAGGAGGGTAATTCAGTCATTTTGTTCGTCTTACACGTGAGAACCAAAAAAACCTTTTCTCTATTCTTTCTCTTTTATTGATATTTACAGCTCTCATTACAATATATTCTATCAAGTCATTGTCATCTACTTATCAAGTCATTGACACTTTTACACCAGTCTTTACAAGAACGACATTCCATTACAATATATTCTATCAAGCCATTGACATCTACTTATCAAGTCATTGACACTTTTACACCAGTCTTTACAAGATTAATATATATAAATTATTTTTAGAACATAAATACATATTATATTTGCATATATTAAAATCATTACCAATTAGCTATCAAGTCATTGTCACATTCATAGTAGCCTTTATAAGATCAACATAAATAAAAGTGACATTTGCATATATTCAAGTCATTTACAACTAGATATCAATTCATTGCCACTTTTACACCAGTCACTATAAGATCAACATAAATACACATTATAATTGCATATATTCAAAACATTGCCATCTAGTTATCAAGGCATTCTTCTCACAACATTATCAAACCCCAAATTTGTTTTATCAATGACCAAATTTCCAACATTAGCCATAGCCATTATACAATTGCATGCAAGTTTTGAATTATTTACTTAACTTTGAAGAATTCTCTTGCATTACAACTTTGAATGAAATCTGGAGGAATATAAGTCACTATATTTGAATCACGTGAAGTGGGTTAGTAAAAATTAAAGAGAAAAATTCCAACTGACAACATAAATTTACAACTCAAATGGTTTAAAAGCATTAAATGGCAGAGAAGGTTTTTTTCTCAATCGGGATTACCTACACCCGGNAAAAAAAAAAAAAAAACTGATATTCAGTTTTTGGGCTTGCCAAAAACTGCAGCAACAAACTGCTATAATATAGCAGTTTGTGCCTTTTTTTTTTTTTTTTTTTTTTTAAAAATCATCCTTCTTCCTCGCTGATTCTCTCTCTTCTTTCTCTCAAAATCAAAACAATTCTCTTCTAATTTCAAACCCTAGAATTTCAATCATGGAAGATTCAACAAGAAAATCAAAGAAATACAAACCAAAACAACACAAAAATAGACGATGTACAAGAAGTAATCAATGAAATTTTCAAAATTTGTAAGTTATACTTTTCGTCAAATTTTCCATAATTTCATTTAATAAACGTTCAAAAAGTTTCAACTGCAGTTCAGAAATTATTGTTCTGAAATTCTGCATATATGCTGATGAAGATTCACAAATGTTCAGAAAAAATTAATTAATTTCAGAAATAAAACGTCTATATATAATGTGTTTCTTAACTTTTTCATAAAAATTCTGAACATTAGTAACATTGAATTGTGTTGTTCTTTCTTTTGTAATTTATGAATCATATTTTTAACTTCTTCATAAAAATTCTGAACATTCACAAAAAAAGATTTTTGTTCTGTTTTCTATAGTAATTGGTATAATATTATTTATGAACTTTTTCATAAAAATTCTGAACATTCAGAAAAATGAATTGTTTTCAGTTATTTTCTTCTAAGTGTTGTACATGAGTTAGTGTTTCCACTTAATAATTGGTATGTTTTCGATTTTTGCAGATATTCAACAATGATAATGTGAATGAAGCTGATGAATCTGAATTATTGAATGTAAAAGTGAAAATGAGAAGAAGCATTTGATTTTATAACAAATATGCTTTTCGAAAAGGATTCAGCATCAGAAAAATAAGTGAGGTTGCGTCTGATGGAAGTTGGACAATGAGGAAGTTTGTTTGTTCTAATACTGGCAGAAAGGATGAAACACAATGCTAAAAAAATGAACATCACTATCATTCCTAAAATGAACAATAGTATAAGAAAATAAAACTCAATGTTGAAAATGAAAACATCAATATAAAAAGCTGCTAAAAAAATGAACATCAATGCTAAAAAATGAACATCACTATCATTCCTAAAATAACAATAAGTATAAGAAAATGAACATCAATGTTTGAAAATGAACATCAATATAAAAAGCTGCAAATTCAGTAACAATAATAAATGATCAACACTTTAACAAAATGACATTAGTATTAAAAAAATAACTCAATGCTAAAAAAATGAACATCACTATCATTCCTAAATGACATAAGTATAAGAAAATGAACATCAATGTTTGAAAAATGAACTCAATATAAAAGCTGCAAATGAGCAGTTAACAATAATAAATGATCAACACTTTTAACAAAATGAACATTAGTATTAAAAAAATGAACATCATTATCAATGCAAAATGAATACTAATATATAAATGAACTTCAGTGTTAAAAAAATAACATCAGTAACAAACTAATGAACACTAATAGTAAGAAAATGAAACACATATATACACTTCAAAGTAACTGACATTATTTCAAGATATAACATAAAAATTATCAAACTAAAATGCAAGACATTAGCTAACATAAAAAAAATGAAATTTTTGCAAATGAAAATCAACACCACCAACCAAAATGCAACACATATTCAGTTTGATATTCAGTTTTTGAAAAAGAAAAGGAAAAAAAAAAAAAAAACTGCATTTTGAAAAAGAGAAACTTAATCAGTTTTTGAAAAAGAAAAGAAAAAAAAAAAAAACTGATTTCAGTTTTGAAAAAGAAAAGGAACTAAAAAAAAAAAACTGATTTCAGTTTTTAAAGAAAGGAAAAAAAAAAAAAACTGATATTCAGTTTTTGAAAAAGAAAAGGAACAAAAATAAAAAAAAAAACTGATATTCCGTTTTTGAAAAAGAAAAGGAAAAAAAAAAAAAAAAAAAAAAAAAACTGCTGCGCGTGTAACACACGCGCCCGGGTGCACCTAGAGGTAGGTGCTCCGGGTGCACCTAAGAATTTGCGTTTTTTTCTTCATAAAACCAAAACTATATGAAATATAAATAATTTAATTAAAACTTTCCTATTTCATTTTTCAACCAAAAATAGCCTACCCACTTTACACATGTGAACTTACCAAAAATTCATATAATTACTAGATTGCTATCCTTTGACTGTATTTGTCCGGCCATCCTTTAATTTGAACAAAGCAATTCTCCATACTTTTATTAAATTTGGTTTTTGGTGGGGATTGCTTCGATTTTAGGGGAAAGTTTTTTGTGTATTGGAAGAAAATTTCCCACTCTTTTTTCATTTCCCTCTTACTTTATAGTACTAAGTAATTCATATATAAAACTAAATATTTGTATTTGTCTTACTACCTTATGTAACATACAAAGATTCATAATATCCATAGGTAATTCTTATATAAATATCATTAGTAATAATAATAATAATAATAATAATAATAATAATAATAATTAATTATTATTATTATTATTATTATTAATAAAACTCGCCCCTTATATGACGCCCACACTATCATCTCGTATTGATTTGTGATTGCTCAAAACTTACATACTCCCTCCGTTCCTTATTATTCTTGACGGTCACTATTCACCTTCTCATTTTGATATATGATATAATAATAGTGGTGGGTCAAATTGGGGTAATAATTGGTGAGAGAGAAACAAGTTGCAACTAAATGAAACTTGATTAGTGGGTGGGTGTGGGGTCCATTTTAATAAAAAAATGTTAAAAATCTAATAAAGTTGTAATGTAAAGGAAAATAGGGAACGGAGGGAGTACATACTTTGATCATCTAATACATCGTATATCGCTATATCCATCCCCATTAATTATCTTTTTTATTATACTTTGTATATTGAGACAATATTAATTTCAACCTTTTTTAGAATCAAATTAAGATTACACTTACTACTAACTTTTCAACAAATTTACTAGAGAAAAAGGTTTTTCAACAACTTTTAAAAAACGATTATAAAATAATTGTCTTTAAAAAAAAAAAAAAAAAAAAAAACTTAACTGGATTTTTCCAGTGGAACTTAGTCGTTATTTTAGTAGCAAAAAAAATCACTTAAATATTTTTGAATTATGCGTTGAAAGTATTAATTTTACATATTTCCTTTATATTTTGAAAGAAAAGCTTCACTTAAGATTTCATTCTCGATTTTACAATTCATGATAACCCAATTGCAGTAGTCTGTGTATGAGGTCTTATGTATATCATCTTTTGCCTTTGCTTTGTAATAGCTCAAAAACAACGCTTGATAAGCTAGTGCACGAGTTTTACATTTCCATTTTGTCGTGTTTATTTCACTTTAATTTGTTTTATTATGCATTATAAAATTAAACCTTTTGTGAATCAATCTTAGTTTGCTCCTATAATCATTGTTTTGTTATTAACGGGGAATTACTTGCGTCTCACTATGAGAAGCTAGTAACTCATTTTACAGGGGTAATTTCGACATTTCCCCATTCAATATATACACAATAAGGGCTGTTCACAATTAAAATACAACCCCACAATTTTCAGTTATTTGCAAAAATGCCACTGTGAGATGTGAGACTGCCATCTCACAGTGAGATATGGGGAATGCTCCGTTATTAATATATTATTCAACTAAAAAATGAAATGCTAATAATAAAAAATATTAAATCTTTTAAAAATAAATTCGATTTTCTACCAATCAATTAGAATTTTTCTTAGTTAATAATAAGTGGGCATCTTCTTGCAAGTTTAATCAAAATAGTATTTAACCAACTAATATATTATAAATAATTAAGTTAAATTTTAGCTGCATCAATATATTAGTAGCACATGAAGGTACCCCTATCGTGTTTTTTTCTACTCACTATTTTTTTTTTACTACTAATAAATACATATATTATTGAAAAAATAAAATTTTATTACTCCCTCGGTCTTTTTTTACTTGCTACATTGGACTAAAAAAGCTCTCACAATTTTTGATTCAATGTAGCAAGTAAAAAAAGACGGAGGGAGTACATGAATCCAATTAGGTAAAGTAGATTACCGTTATGCACACATTAAGAAAATATTATTAGTGAAATTCAACAAGTAAATGATATATAAATTTCATCATATATATATATTTTTTTAAGTGAAACGACTAATGTCTAACTAAAAATTAAAAATTATCGGATTTTGATTTAAAGGTATGGATTTTACATATTACCTTTAGTTTTTCAGAGAGAAAAGCTTTACCGAAGGTTTCAGTCTCGATTTCTCTTTTCATGATTACCCAATTACACAAGTTCGTGTTTTGTATCATCTTTTTGCATATGCTTTATATTTGTTCAAAAATGGCATCGTTACTTTGATAAGCTAGTGTACGAGTCGTAGATTTCCGCCACATCGTGTTTATATTACTTTGTCTCATTATGCATTAAAAAATTCAACCTTTTGTGTTTCAATCTAAGCTTCTATCTAGAATCGTTATTTTGATATTAGCATATTAGTTATTTTACAATTATAAAGCTAATAATAAAATTTCAATTATTATGATTTTGCTAAAATCATTTTTCTACCAATTATTTAGTTTTTTTCTTAGTCATTAATCTGGTGTCGTATTTTTACAAAATAAATCATAATATTTGTTATTCTACTATTCTACATACTATTAATTATTAAAGTTATATTTTAAGTGAATCATTACGACATTATATTACTAGCAAGGGTGTTATTTCTTACTAGAGATGATCAACCTTAGCCCGCCCCGGCCTGAAAAAATGTGGGTTTTGGGCATCATATTTCCGGCCCGAATTCGGGCTAGACCTTTTGGTGGCTTAAATTTAAGAAGTTTAGTTGATTTTTTTTGCCAGGCCCGAAAAAGTCCGTTCTAAAATTCCCAAACTTAGGCCCAGCCCGAGCCTGATTAGTGGGACTTCTTTAATGTGACAAACCCGTCCCGGCCTGGATCACCTCGATCTATTTCTTACTATGCATTTTTGTTTACTACTGATAAATAAATAAGTAGATTTAAAAGTAATTATTTATTACATAAATAAAATTAAGTAAAGTAGAGTTACGCTATCAACGAACAATTTAAGAAGATATTATCGGTGAAATTCAATGAATAATTGGTTGTAACCCCATATTATCGGTGAAATTTACATAATTTCTTTTTCTTTCAATGTGTATATACATTAACAGGTTGCAACTTGACTCACCTTCTAAATCTGAAAATAAAAGAAACTAAAACCAATTTCAATAAAAATAATATTGAACATATAAGGAAAACAGATATAGAATTTTCATCTGTAATCCTTACATCTAAATAATCACAAAATTTACTTTCTATTCTATTTTTTCTTATCTTCTGACTAATAACTCATACAACAATGTTATTTGGTAGGAAACAAATTTCTTTGGTATACATAATGTATAATGTATTCTTATCTTTTCTGGAAATTAAGGAACTTGATGCCATAGGCAAAGACAAAGAAGAAGAGGAGGACCCAACCAAGATGTGCAGCCACAACAACAGGCAGAAAATCATAATCGTAACCCAAAGATTCTTTGAGGAAATCTTTCACAGACATGCTACCCGATCCAGGTATTAAGAGAGGTGAGCTCAAATCGCCGACTTGAGAAGTCACAAGGCCATACAATGTCCATGATAATGGGGACGCCCAATAGTACCATCTCCACCATATTGGAATTTGCTGCAGTCATGCAAAGACGTACCAAAACAATTAAGTATCATAATAAATTGTAAGCATCTATATATTGTTCATTATAGTGCCTATACCCGTAAATATCTACTAGAGCCGGAAAAAATCTACTTAACCAAAAAAAACAAACCTAGAGGAATGTGAGTTTCATACATGCATGATTTCATGACTTCAAAGGGAAATTAACCTGACTAATATTGTCATACATAGAAACTAGGTTTATATTGGGATTATGTTAAATAGTAAAAATGACGAAAATGGCAGGTTTATAACACTTTTTATTTTAAAGACAGAAAAAATGCTACTCAAAATCAATCAGATATGACTATGAACAATGAACCAACACACAGAGACGCAGAAGAATACAAGACTACAAACTCACTAAACTAGTAATCCTAAAGGCGCAATCTTTCCTAGCAATTACAATAGTTTCTTATGGCCATTTCGGACCCCATGTATCTGATCAAATGCTTCTCTGATCTGATGCGTGAATTATCGCACCATAATTATATTAAATCTTGGCAATCTCAATTTATAGGTTCATAAATTACACTAATCTGCCAAAAGTTGCATTTTCTAATTATTATGATACTTACAGTTTTCTACAATTTAAGGTTATCATGATTATGACTAAACCAAAGTCATGGTATATAGTCACACTTCAGTATTATATTGAAATGTGATTCAACAAAAATGTCAGAATGTAAGCGGGAATAAAAGAAACTGCATGCTCAAATTAGGAATCATTTTAAGCATCAACAAGTTATAGACATCATACCGGCCGGGGAATCAGAAAACCAGCAAATAGATTCCAAAGACTGAGAAAGAAACCCATCAGAATGCCTGAAATTTGATGACCTGGTGTAAGAGAGATAAGCATCATCCCGTACATTGCAAAGTAGATGAAGCACATCGTTATGAAGTAGCAGAAATAAAGGAATTTTGCAATCTTCCACTCGAATCCAATCATTGAGTAGAGAAGTAGGGTGTAGATGATTGTCTGAATAACAGTATAAATTGCTTCTATTACCACCTGTACAATAATATATAAGCATGAGAAGTGAAAAAATGAGAGTGTATGCCAATTGGAATTGTTGTTTGACTTCCTCGTTCGATTACCTGAGCCAAGGCGTAGGGCAATGGTGAGTACATCCCTGCAGCTTTCTCACGATAAAATACTGTTCTTTCAATGGCAACGACAGATTGCACAGCTGAAGCATTGGTGGCTCCAAGAAAGAGAATAGCAGAATACATAGCTCCTAAGAAGTTCATTAGATCTTGTACTTTTGATCTGTTGACAAAATGAGAAGTCAGATACTAGTCAAGGAGATAAGACATAACTCATATGGAATCAATTATATATTAACATTTCTTCTTATTGATGCATTATCCAGCAAAATATGATGTCAAGTAAACTACTCAAGCACGTCTAATTTCTAAACTTATCAAATAAAGATCTTATTAAATATGCAGGTTTTCGATGATATATTTTCATTACTCTTGTACTATTGAACGTCTTTCAAGGCTCATGGAGTTAGATACTTGATTAAGTGAAGCAATTAGAACTTACACTTGACGACCCTTATCCCAAAATATAACACCAAATATAGCACCAATAGCTATAGTCAAAACGAATCGAACAACATTGTACTGAGGATTCCGCCAATAAGACCAATATTGCTTCCAGAAACAAGCCTTAAATTGAATTAAGAATGGCTGAGCGTATTTTGTTGGGAAGCGAAGATCACTAGTGCCTGGCACTGAAGTACTGAGCTCGTTGATGAGAACTTGATTCCTCCTAGAAGGCGTCATTATAAATAACCGATCAGAATTTGTAAGAAGAACCAATGATAGGGGTATATATCATTGAAGAATCTTAATTTCTGAATAATGTTAAACATACTGGAAAAGAGAAGAATTAACATAGTATTCAGCCAAATCCATATTTAGTTGAGACTCTTCTTGTGGTGTACTAATATCTAGCATCCATGTGGCAGGATTGCAACCATCAATAATCTTAGGCACTCCAGGAATAGCCTGCAAAAAGCCACAAGTTCAAGCCATAACCATATAGAAAATTTACTCTCTGTTAGATGTTCTAATGAAGAACGAACAAGAAAATAACCTGCATCCAATTTTACTATAATTTCATAAATCTAGCTAATTATATGAGTATTGACGTCAAAAAATATATTGAACACCTGAAAAGCACACCAATATTGTAACCATTTTTCAAACATGCATCTCATACCCGCAACATGTAAGGGCATTTTGACATGATATCTCTCTTTATTTTATCTCACTTTCTCACTATGAATTCCCCATATTTAACTTGCCTTGTTTCTCTATTGAAAATGAAAAAACAAAAGCCAAAGCTAATGGTTAGATAACCATAACTGATTTTATAGTCTATCACTCCCCTGAAATGAGAGCCATAAAGACTTGAAAGGTGACTATAACATGGGCCACCTCATACCCGATGCCAAATATTCCACTTTGGGAAGGAGGAGATGAAATTTGACCCCATGTCCTTGTCACAATAGCTCCAAAGCCTCCAAAATCATGTCAAGGGAGGAAATAAACCAAAATTCTATGCTAATGGTTAGAGACCTTGGATTAGTTATATAATCTATCAATATACACAATGGAAAGTAGATGTGGATTGCTAAATCACATCCCAAAAAATCAAATGCTAAATATACTGGTTAGTTAATAACATGTTGCTTTACTGATTATCAAATGAATTAGTTTTTTTCAAGCATTTTGTTCTTATCTTTAAGCTGATGTGAATATAAGGCTGCTATTTACATCGGGGTTCTTGGTGATTTTGCCTATGAGTTTTTACTTTTTTCCCACTGCACTTGCTAGGGTTTTTCTCATTTTAGGCTTTTTATTGCTTTTAAGTGTTATTGTTTCCCATAATTTTAGTTATACTTGGTATAAAGTGATGGAAGATCACGTTCTTGAAGGTTTTTTGATTAAAAGATTCAATCTAGGATGTTTCTTGGAGCTTCTAAAGATAGAACTTCAGTTTCGGAGCTGTGCAGTATGTCTGAATTTGAAGATTTTTCATTGATAGTTGGCTTTGGGTTAGATGGCGTGCAAATATGCGTTGGAAAGCTTATTGAATCTAATTTCATGGAAATTTTTTTAAAAAATTCTGAAAAATACGAAAGTTAATGTTCTATCCATTTTTCTGCTCGGCTGTCAAACTGAAAACCAACTTTTAGTTAGATTTCTTTTATCTGGAGTCCAAGTATAGTTAGAATTTGTACGTATTTATTTTTTTATGATTTTTATTTTCCTAATTTAGTTTGTTAGTTGTTAAGATAAGGATGGGCATTAAGGATACACATTGGCGCACAAGTGGCACAAGTAGGAGCATGGCTAGATTTTTTAAGCCTTGTTATCTTCTTGATGTTTATCTTGTTGTTTAGAATTTTATTTTACTATGAGTTGGAGAATTGTTCCAATCTTAGTCCTATAAATACCTTGAAGTTGTTAATGAAAAATCATAGTTGAGTTTGAGTTTCAAATTGGTGTTGCCTTTTGGGTGTTTCCCTTGAATTTCACTTTTGCGATTGTGAGTTCAACCACATACATTTGGTTGCGACCAAGTGTGTTTACTCTATCGTGAGTTTGATCATAAATCATCAAAGTCACGAGCGTTTTTTCATTGCCCAATGAATGAAATCCAAATTGTGAGTTTTAATTCTTCATTAAGGCTTAAATTAACATCACAAGTGATGGATTGAATGTCTGGAACCGTTTCAATCTAAATCATTTAATTTGTAAAAAAAAAAATTGCTAGAGAAAGAGGACAACTAAATAACATAATTCACTTACTTCAAAATATTCAACAAGCTTGTGTGACTGGTGGCCAAGGGGGCCAGCATAAATGACTTGTCCACCTCGCTTCATCAACAGGAGCTGCAATGTTGTATTATGACCCAAAAGTTATATTAAAAGTAAAACACTTTGTTTTGACTGATAAAAGAATATCATAATCTTGACTTATACCTCATCAAAAGCCTCAAAGATATCAATGCTTGGCTGATGAATGGTGCATACAACAGTTCTACCGGTATCCACCGTATTTCTCACAGTGCGCATGACAATTGCAGCAGCTCTTGCATCAAGCCCAGACGTTGGCTCATCCATAAAGATAATGGAAGGGTTAGCAACTAACTCTACTGCAATCGTTAATCTTTTCCTTTGCTCTGTTGATAGGCCATTTACACCAGGAAGGCCAACCAAAGCATTCCTTAAAGGTTTAAGCTCAATCAAATTCATTACTTCTTCGACAAACATCTGTGATATAAAAAAAAGGAAGTCAATCTTTAGAAAATCTCTAGTACAACATGTCATTTCTCGGTGAAGGATGTAACAAACCTTCTGTGTGTTCGTATCCACATTAGAAGAAAGACGAAGCCACGCAGAGTAAACAAGAGATTCATATACAGTGACATGTGGTGAGTGAATGTCAGTTTGTTCACAATAACCACTTATTCTAGCAAAAGTAGACTGATTCTTTGGGTAGCCAGATATGGTAATGCTGCCTTCAATATAGCCACCCGTCTTCCTTCCAGCCAAGACATCCATCAGTGTAGTCTTACCAGCACCACTGACACCTACTAGAGCTGTCAGTATTCCAGGCCTAAAAGCACCACTGACATCTCTTAGCAGTTGAAGGCGATCTTCTTCATAACCTCGCACTTTCATTTCCTGGGGAAGAATAATCCAAGAATAATTCTTAGTCAGATGTAAAAAAAATTTTGCTTTGTTGACTACTCTACTTGCAAGGTCATATGCCTGTTTTAAAATAAAAGAAAACTTACAGCAGGCATATCTACGTAGTAATTGATGTGGTTGAATGAAAGCGAAAGGGGTTGGAAAGGCAAAATCATTCCCCTTTGGGAAGCATTAACATATGAATTAGTACTCCCTGAATGCAACTCCATAGCCGTATCCAAATCATTAAGCCTTTCTTCAAACATTTTCTTGATCTTTTTCTTATTATCGTCATCATCATTATTCAAAAATATGGTTCTTGAATCGCTATAAGCTGCAAAATTTAACCACCAAAAAATATATATTGTTAGCAGCTTCCTTCATGTCCATAAACTACTGCAGCTAAAAGGAAAACAGAAGACAGAAACTTACAACTTAAGAATGTCAATGAGAGGATGTATAATAGATTGAAGAGGAGAGTAAACCCCAAAAGAGCTGCAATACATATCCAAAACATATACTCTTGTTTAAAGAAGCCTCTTGACGCAAGGAGGACTTTACCAACGGTAGGTTCATCAATTCTGGGGTCTGTATTGGGCTGCATTAGTATACATCATCATAAACAATTGAAATAAAAAGGATTGTAAATAAATAAATTAACACAAAGAATTGGATACAATCAAAGGGGGAAAGAAGGACAGAATAGAGTAATAAGAATTACAATGCTCCACCGTTTGTCAAGAAACTCATTAATAACTAAGGCATTTTGTCCATACATCATAGGTGAAACATAGTAGCCCCATATCATCCAAGGGCCAATGTCATCTGTGCAAAAAAGTAAATTTAAGCTTCAATTAGGAAATTTACTACCACAAGATGATGCCAAATACACTGCTACTCAAATTTTGGCAAAGAGGCTGAAATGCATGACTAGAGTCGGAGACAAAAGGCATACCTTTCGCAATGATGAAACCACCTAGAACAAAAATTACTAGCAATCCAAAAATAGCAACATTATTAGCAACTACAATGGTTCTTCCTGCAGCTCCAACGAATCGAAAGAGAGACAAGGCCATCTGATGGATACAGAAGTACGCTAGCAACTGGCAAAAAAACCTGATTCAACAACACAAATTAAAGAGAGAAAAAAAAGGCAAAGGTGCAATAGCAAAGAGATTTTTTTCATAATTTCATAAATGCATATGCATTTATAATGATTAATATAGCAAATATCATACTTCCTTTACACTTCACCTATTTGCTTTTTGTGCTTGCCAAGATAAAGTTTAAGTAATATCTTTAACTATTTATTTGTAAAAATATATATTGTTGATAGCTAGAAATAAAAATGAGATGAATCTAGTGAGACCCTCCATGACAAAATATTTCTCCTCACATACAAATCATAAATGATTTTCAATGTAAAAAAGGCCAAAAGTCAAAGTGTAGCATTTGCAAAAATGGATATAGTAAGTTCTAATAGCAGCCTCACCTACTTGCAGCTGGAGCAAAGCCAATTGTGTAATAGGTAAGAATAGTCCATATTGCTGATTCTAATACCGATATTGGAATTCTAAGGACTGAAACTGGTAGAGCATAAGCCCATGCCGGGTAGAATAAGAAGTCTCGCTGTTTGTAAAAAACTGGGAGGCGAAGCACAGTCAAAGAAAGTTCTGCAAAACCGTTGAACATAATATTTATGAGACTGAAAAATAGAGCTCCAAGGTACTTCTCGCCATCTGTGATTGTTTTCTGATGCATTGTCGTCCTAAGGAAAACAGTCATTGTAACTAATGACATGAATGTTATTTGTGTAGTCTTGAAGATGTATACAAAAGAATTCCGTTTCATCAACAACCACTCCCTCCAGAAACAGGCCTTAAACAGCTCCCAATTCGAGAGCCCATACTTTTCTTTCACCAAAGCAACTGGATGGGCTTTGTTTTTATCAAAAGGAACAGCAAGATCTGAAGCAACTTTTTGCCCAGTTTGGAAAGATTGGAAACCCTGATGGAATTCAGACACTGAAATGTAACTGTAAGGTTGGTCCGTCCTAAACCAATATTGTTCTTGGTCTTTTTTGGAAGTGACTTCTTGGAGAAAATCTGCTATCCCCTTCCTCTCTGGGCATTTGAACCCCATGTATTCAAAGAACTTGATAACCTCTTCACGTGGACCTTGATAAACAATCTGCCCTTCAGAAAGAAGGATAACATCGTCAAAGAGTTCATATGTCTCGGGAGCTGGTTGTAAGAGAGAAATGATCATTGTAACATCCATTATATGAACCATTTGTCTCATATATTTGCATATCTGAAAAGTGGTGGAACTATCCAACCCTGTTGATATTTCATCCATCAATAGCACTTTTGCTGGACCAACCAACATTTCACCTGCACCATTGCCAAATACCTATAAATTGTTATAATGAATGAATAGCTAAATCTTATCAAATTTTATAAGTAGTATATCAATTACGTATATATGCAGCAACAGCACAGCTAGGAACTACCAGAAGTTACTCGCTTCTTTTGGCCACCAGAGATACCCCTTGTCATTTCATTACCAACTATGATATCGGCACATATATCTAATCCAAGCATCTGCAAAAGTAAATGGATATTTAGCATTTGTCCTTTTTGACCTTATTGCTCACGTGAAACAAAAGCAACCCATTTGCATATTACAAACCTTTAAAACATAATCAGTAACCAGACTAGTTTCTTGCCCTGGCATTGCCGTGGCCTTCATGAAGGCATCAATTTCAGGATCTGGCTTTATTCCTGCTTGCTTCTCTCTTCTGGAGAGCTCTGCCAACAACTCATATCTAGTCCCAACTCCCAAACATCGCCCTGAAAAATCTAGTGTCTCTCGTACAGTCATTTCACCATTATGAAGATCATTTTGACTAATATATGCACAGGTCCTCTCAGGAATAAATTCTGTCAGCTCATGGCCACAATATGTTACCTTTCCGGTTACCTGTTCACAACATTTAAAGATATGAAAATGGTAAAATAAGCAATGATAGCAGAGTTTTGGATGCTTGGTTTAGTGCTCAAATTGCAGTTGCCAATTATGCTAATGTAGCCTGTGTGACCTTCCACGAGAACGAAAAGGATTTAAACTCATTGTGATAAGTGATTATGAAACTACCATTGCAAAACAATAATATTGTATTATGTATTACAGCCTAGTGACAGACTGTTATTTTTTTTATTGGCGCCTGTAAGCAGTTTTGAAAATATCCTGAAAATCTGAACATAGAAAAGCCATTCTCTTAAACAAAGCTACTAGAGATAGAAACTAGTGTCCTAGAAGCTGGTTTGAAAGTTTTCCCGAACTTTTTTGAAAAATATATAACAAACAATAAACATTCACGATTATTGGCCACTTCAAAGTACATACTCATGAAATAATGAAGAGGCTATATTCTAGTGCACTTTGGGAACTCGAAAACATATATTGTATCGCATGAAAGTTTTTCAAATGTTCAAACGTGATTTGCTGATCAATGCCTAAAGAGATTACCTTCAGGTCTTTATCCAGTTTTCCAGCAAGTGCCAATAAAAATGTCGTTTTTCCTGCACCTGGAGGCCCCAAAAGTAATGTCATCCTGACAATTAACATATCAATGCACAATACAGGGGTAATTGTTCAGTGAAAATTAATCACATAACAAACGACTAACACATTATGCAACCTTCTTCGCGTCACATTTTCATTTCTAAACCTCGGAATACTGATTGACCCATTAAAACAACTAGTCAACAACCTAGTATGGATTACTATGGAAATAATTAGTAATGTATAAACTAAGGGCTCGTTTACTTCAACTTAAAACAGCTGAACTGAACTGAACCGAACTAAAAGTTTTTTTTTATTTTTTTTAAAATTAAGGATTAATGAATAGCAAAATAAGAGAAGAGCCGGACTGAACTGAACTGAACGGAGCTAAACTGAAGTAAACGGATTTTAAGCTGAAGTAAACAGGCCCTAACACCCCCCGTCTGATAGAATTTTGTTGGAACCGGAATAAGTTTTAAGTGTATGTAATTTAGTTTGGAAAACAACTTAGTAAGGGAACACAATATACATCGTTTCCTACCTTGTGTCTTGTTCATGCCTAATTAATAGAGATAGTGCATGTGGGAAATCACATTCCTTAACTAAAAATTCACTTCAATTTTCTTCCTTACAACATTATACAAAATGAGGAACACCATACATAAAACAAAAGAATAATTCAATAGTATAACATGAACAAAATAAAAATTATGAACTAGATGCAACATTATAATATACTAATTCAATTCATTTAACAGAATTATGAATCAATAGCTGTTAAAGCACATTGTATAGGGTAACTGAAATTGCATGAAATGGTAGAGATAATAAAAAGAATGCAAAATGTTGTAACAAGTAAAAAGTACCTTGAAGGTTTGACAATTCCACTGACATTGTGGAGTATCTTGAGGGTTCGCTTCTTTGATGGAGCAAGTCCCACCAATCCTAGCATTGCCTGCCATCATCAAACATTCAAAATTTAATAGTATACCTTAGTTCTGTGATTTCTGAGGTTACAAAATGTACAAGTTAGTAAATTGAATGGATCCCAAAATCTCCTCAAATGTCAAATCCCCTATATAAGGTCTAATTATCATCTAATAAATTTTTCGCACTCTCAAATTTACAAAGTTTCTCCTCTCACGTCAACAATTACAGTGGTCAATTGGTAAATACCCATGTGAGAACAGGGGGAGTGTGCCCATAAATGCTTGGCTATGATGTTCAATTTGTATAATAACTTTAATAATATCTATGACTTTAATACTCGGTATGTGTACAAATTAATGTGTGACTTTAATACTTGCACGCCTTGATTAGCTAGGATAGTATACTCCGTAGTACTGTAATATGAATTTAAATTTTGAGCTCTAAGAGTGTGCACCGGTTTTGGGATTGGATCGGGATAGGTTGAAATAGAAGACTGGTTGCCCCGGTCTCTTTGGACTGGGGACCAAACTTGAAGATTTCCGGTTTATACAGGTCTAGTTTTTTCGATCCGCGCCTGTTGGATTTGATTTGAGTTTAGTAATTTACTAAAAAATATTATTTTTATATTAATACATATATTAAATATAACATAAAATATAATAATATATAAAACAAAAATACTAAATTTAATATTTGAAGTAAAATAGCATCTATATATATTACGCTTTTACTTTACTAAAAATATTAGTTTTATAAAGAAAGTCAATCTGAACCTCAGTATCATACTTTTTTGCTGACTGGAGATCGGACCAGTCCAATCTGGTCCGAATTATGCACACCCTAATAGTCCCATCCTAAAATTACTAAATTGAATTGGATAAGACTTTTGGTTTTCAATAGGTTAGGTCTAGTTAGAAAAAATTGGACTTTAAAAATTGAGTTCGAGCCCTATTCGATGGTTGCCAAAATCTGATGGCTCTATTGGATTTTAGATTTGTCTAAATCCATTGTCAATGCTTATTTGTATTTGGTTTGTTGAGTTTTGCCTCTTTTAGTTTCAAGTACACTCATTTTAAATTCAATTCGTTTTGTTCCGATGTATTTTAGTATAATAGAAAATAGGGTCTTTTGCCAAAATGGCTACTTTAGTTAAAATATTTATCCATATGGCTATTTTTAAAATCTAATTACCAAATTAGCTACTACCTCCGTTAATTTTTAGTTACAAAACTTAAATTTTTTATATCTCACACATAATACCTAAGTGTTACATCTAATTGTTAACAGAGGTAGTATATTATTGACAAAAAAGAGAAAAACTGAAGCTTTCCCAAATTAAATGCAAGTACACTAAGTATGATTTGTATGAGTTTTCTTCTTTATTTATTTACTCATACTTAACTTACTATGTATATTCATTAATTTAAGCACTCTGTAATTGCAGCTTGATGGATAAAATGAAAAGTAATTGGGGGTCATGTATTCGAGATCGGCGGCATGGAACGTGTATGGAGTTAAAGAGATGGTGGAGTAGTGATATTTTTTTTTTTAATTGTAATTGCTCTTATGGTATTATGTTGTTATTTACTCTTTGTAGTATTTTTTAAAGAAAAATTGAATCCTCTATTTAATTTCCCCTTGTTACTTGGTCATTAGTAGGAGTAATATTTGGGTGTTTGAGTGTTTTATGTTTTGTGCTTTAATTTGATATTATATAAAAAGGAATATTTTGTTGATTTGGTACTAATTATAATTTGATTGCATGTAAATATTCAACATAAAAATAGGTAAAGATTATATTAATTAGACTTGGAGTATGCTAAAGGAACAAATTTCTCTTAGGCATTTCAACAAACACCTCATGTGCAGTAATATTTTAAGTAGTAAGTTATGGATTTTAGTTTAACAAAAACAAAAAAAAAACAAAACACCAAAATTGTAGAATCCCAATATTCTTACAAAAATTGAATGTTCAATGAATTTGGTTAGTATTATTACTAATTTGGGAATTAGATATTAAAAATAGTCATATTGGTAAATACTTTAGCTAATTTAGCCATTTTGGTAAAAGACCCTAGAAAAATAGCCTTACTATATAGCTAGCAATTTCTGGCTAATATATAAAAGGTGTGTGTATAAATAGTTATAATTATTTGACTATTAGTGATCATTGTTTGAATTTTAATCAAATATTAACACTCTAATATGATGCTCCTTGCTTATTAATATATCTATTTGGTACCATCTAAAATTGGTTACAGCTTTCCTTCTAATTTTAAGGATCTCGTCTTGATTCTCATCAATGCAATTGTACGTAGTACAAAGATTTTTCACTCCAATCACAAGCTTTAATACAGAAAGAATATGGTTGGGTACTTAGGTCAAAAAAGGTACTCCCTGCGTTCTTGACACTATTTATATATAAGATGAGAGAATCTTTCAAATTGCTTTAAATATATAAACCATAATATAGTAATATGGGGTCTTGTTTGATTCGTCTTAACGAATACGTTATTAATATTTAATTATTATAATTTTTACATATACACAACAAAAGATATTTAAGGTCAAACAAGTGCATTAGCATATGTGCAAGTCAAAGTGTATCAAACATAAAGGAACGGATCGGATGAGTATTTTTGTAATTTCCCTCTTTTATTTTTTTACGACATAAATATTGACTATATTCACTTAAACTTCCTTATATGTTACGTTGATTTACTATCAATGGTACGACTTCAATAGTCAAGTTGTAAATTTCAAAGAATGTGCATTGTTGGTATTTAGACTTTAGTATTTAATTCCATTGCTTTTGACAATAATGATTATTGAAAGAATTATTACGGCAACGGAGTTTGAAGAGTGTAGTCCAGTTATTGTAGTCAGTACTAGCATAGTCGAGAACCACGGGAATGTGTTGTCAAATGTTAATTAGTGACGAGGGTGGTCGAATGAATTTTAGAAGCTTCCACCATGATGGTTGTGTGAGAAGAAGAAGAAGAAAATAAGTGCGGAAGAAGTATAGGTCACAGAAGAAAACCTAGACTCATGATACCATGAAAGAATTATCTGCCGTACCCTTCTCATTAATCCACAAGGGTTTATATACAAAATATTCTAGGTTAAACTAGGAAGCGAAGATGTTTTACAAATCAAATAAAATAATTACAAAATTAATTATTTACGTATTTAGAATATATGGCATATTCTATTTACATATTTAGAATATATGGTATATTCTATCAATTATGTAACTTGGTTAAAACATCAAAAATATTTACCAAAATGCCACCCTCTAGGCTAGTTTCATAATCCAATTTTAGGGGGAAATATTTTCAATTAGGCGGAAATTGACATTTCAGCCAAACTCTTGCATTAAAATTTTTTAACTTATACCAAACAGCAAAATGGATAGTTTTTCACTTGCTCGCATGCAAGCAGACCCATAATTCCCCACCCCCATTACATTTAAGACATTTACAAGAAGAGGTTTGTAAATGGTGTTAGGGTAAGAGCGCTAGCGGAAACGTGATAAATCGAGAAATAAAAGAAGTTAAAAGTAAGATAAGCAATAAAAGAACACACAAGATTTAACGTGGAAAAATCCTCAATAGAGGCAAAAAACCCACGGACGACGAGCACCAAAATTCCACTATATATAATATGAGAGTACAAGATAGACCCTAAATATTAGGGTAGAAATATTACAATGAAACTCTCACAATACAACTCACAAAAGATATGTGAATAAAAGGGAATAGTGGAATAAGGAGGAGAGTATTTAGGAGTGGTTTGGTAGTAGAAAGGCTATTTTGATGGGGAAGGCTTGAAAGTGTTTTGTGGATGCTTTTGGGAGAGTATTTTTGTGGATGCTTTTGAAGTGGAGTGACATCCTCTATTTATAGGTGAGGATGGTAGGGTGATGTAGGTGGTAGAATAGTCTAGAGTGGAAAGATCTAGAATGGAGAAATCTAGAGTGAAGGGATGTAGAATGAAAATATCTAGACAAGAATAGTCTAGATAGAACACTCTAGATTAATAAGGATGATGATAGAATAATCATCACAATACTCTAGAATAT
>PYUH01004005.1:975523-1058727 GCA_016808085.1 Suaeda aralocaspica | reverse complement strand
TGTCGTACGTGGGTTTTTTGCCTCTATTGAGGATTTTCCACGTTAAATCTGTGTGTGTTCTTTATTGCTTATCTTACTGTTAACTTCTTTATTACTCGATTTTATCACGTTTCCGCTAGCGCTCTTACCCTAACACCATTACAAACTCTTCTTGTAAATGTCTTAAAGTAATGGGGGTGGGAATTATGGGTCTGCTTGCATGCGAGCAGTGAAAACTATCCCTTTGCTGTTGGTATAAGTTAAAAAATTTTAATGCAAGGCGTTTGGCTGATGAAATGTCAATTTCCGCCCTATTGAAAATATCTTCCCTCTAAAATGGGATTAGAAACTAGCCTAGAGGGTGGCATTTTTGGTAATATTTTTGATGTTTTAAACAAGTTACATTATTGATGAGAAATAAATATTCTAAATATGTAAATATGAATATGCATATATTCTAAATACGTAAATAATTAATTTGTAATTATTTTATTTATTTGTAAACATCTTCGCTTCCTAGTTTAACCTAGAATATTTTGATATAAACCCTTGTGGATTAATGAGGAAGGGTACGGCAGATAATTTCTTTGGTATCATGAGTCTAGGTTTTTTCTGTGACCTATACTTCTTCCGCACTTATTTCTTCTGTCTTCTTCTCACACAACCATCATGGGGAAGCTTCGTAAAATTCATTCGACACCCGAGTCACTAATTAAACATTGACAACCATTCCACGTGGTCTCGACTATGCTAGTACTGACTACATAACTGGATTACACTCTTCAAACTCCGTTGCCGTAATAATTCTTTTTCAATAATCATATGTCCAAAAGCAATGGAATTAATACTAAAGCTCTAAATACCACAATGACATTCTTTGAAATTTACAGCTGACTATTGAAGTCGTACCATTGTAGTAAATCAACGTAACATATAAGGAGGTTACGTGAATCTAGTCAATATTATGTCCGTAAAAAATAAAAGAGGGAAATTACAAAATACTCATCCGATCCGTTACTTATGTTGATACACTTGACTTGCACATATGCTAATGCACTGTTTGACTTTTAAATATCTTTTGTTGTGTATATGTAAAAATTATAATAATAATATTAATAACGTCATTCGTTAAGACGAATCAAACAAGACCCCATTATTACTATATTAGTTTAATATTTAAAAGCAATTTGAAAGATTCTCTCTCACTTATAAATAGTGTCAAGAACGCAGGGAGTACCTTTTTTTGAACCTAAGTACCAACCATATCTTTCTGTATTAAGCTTGTGATTGGATGTGAAATTTGTATACGTACATTGCATTGATGAAGAATCAAGACGAGATCCTTAAATTAGAAGGAGTGTAACCAATTTAGTGGTACCAAATAGATTATTAATACGCAAGGCAGCATCATTAAGTGTTAATATTTGTATTAAAATTCAAAAAATGATCACTAATCAGTCAAATAATATAATATTATACACCACACCTTTTGTATATAGCCAGAAATTGCTTAGCTCTATGAGTAAGGCTTATTTCTAGGGTCTTTTACCCAAATGGCTAATTAGCTAAGTATTCCAATATGACTATTTTTAATATTACATTCCCAACATAGTATATATACACCAAATTCATAACATTCAATTTTGTAAGATTTGGTATTCTACATTTTTTGTGTTTTGTTTTTTTTTTTTTTTGTTAAACTAAATCCTAATTACTACTTAAAAAATTACTGACATGATGGTGTTTGTTGAAATGCCTAAGAGAAATGTTCCGTTAGCATACTCCAAGTCTAATATATAATTTACCATTTTTTGTGGAAATTACATGCAATCAATTATAATTAGTACCAAATCAACAAAATATTCCTTTTTGTATATATCAAATTAAAGCACAAAACATAAAACACTCACAACGACCCAAATATACTCCTACTAATGACCATAGTAAAAAAGCAGGAAATTAAATAGAGGACTTCAATTTTTCTTTAAAAAATACTAAAGAGGTCAATAAAAACATAATACCATAAGAGCAATTACAATTAAAAAAAAAATATCACTACTCCTCCTCTCTTTAAACCTCCCATACACGTTCCATGCCGCCGATCTCAATACATGACCCCCAATACTTTTCATTTTATCCATCAAGCTGCAATTACAGAGTGCTTAAATTAATAGAATATACATCATAAGTTAGTATGAGTAATATAATAAAGAAGAAAAACTCGATACAAAATCTACGTAGTGTACTTGCATTTAATTGGCGAAAGCTTCAGTTTTCTTCTTTTGTCTTATAATATCCTGTTAACAATTAGATGTAACACTTAGGATTAGTGGAATAAAAAATTAAGTTTTGGAACTAAACAATTAACGGACCTCGGTAGGTAGTACTAATTTGGTAATTAGATTTTAAAAATAGCCATATGGATAAATATTTTAACAAAGTAGCCATTTTGGCAAAAGACCCTATTTTCTATTATACTAAAATCCATCGGAAACAAAACGATGCATTAAAATGAGTGTTACTTGAAATACTAAAAGAGGCAAAACTCAAACAAACCAAATACAAATAAGCATTGACAATGATTTAGACACCTCTAAAATCCAATAGAGCCATCAGATTTTGGCAACCATCGAATAGGGCTCCGAACTCAATTTTACAAAAGTCCATTTTTTCTCACTAGACCTAACCTATTGACCGAAACCCAAAAGTTATCCATTCATTAGTAATTTTAGGATGGGACTATTAGGGTGTGCATAATTCGGACCACGTTGGACTGGTCAGATTCTCCAGTCAGCAAAAAAGTATGATACGTGAGGTCAGATTGACTTTCTTATAAAACTATATTTTATTAAAGTAAAAGCGTCATAATATAGATGCTATTACTTCCAAATATTAAATTTAGTATTTTGTTTATATATAATATTTAGTTATATTAAATATGTATTAAATAAAAATAATATTTTAGTAAATTACTAAACTCAAATCAAAATCCAACAGGCGCGGACGAAAAAAAAATAGACCTGTATAAACCGGAAATCTTAAGTTTGGTCCCAGTCCAAAGAGACCGGGGCAACCATCTTTCCTATTCAACTATCCCGATCCAATCCCAAAACCGTTGCACACTCTTAGAGCTCCAAATTTAAATCATATTACAGACTAAGGAGGTATACTATCAGCTAATCAAGGCGTGCAAGTTTAAAAGTCACCATTTAATTTGTACACATACCGTATTAAAGTCATAGCTATTATTAAAGTTATTATACAATTGACATCATAGCCAAGCATTTATGGGCACACCTCCCCCCTGTTCTCACATGGGTATTTACCATTGACCACTGTAATGTTGACGTGAGAGGGGAACTTTGTAGATTGAGCAGTGCGACAAATTTATTAGATGAAAGTGTAGACCTTATATAGGGGATTTAATTGAGGAGATTTTTTTTGGGATCCATTCAAATTCTAACTGTACATTTTTGTAACCCTCAGAAATCACAAGAACTTAAGGTTATACTTTAAATTTTGAATGTTCGATATGGCAGGCAAATGCTAGGTTGGTGGGACTTGCGACCATCAAAGAGCGAACCACTCAAGAATACTCCACAATGTCTCATGAATTGCAAACGCCTTTCAAGGTTTAACTTTTTACTTTGTCTCAACATTTGCATGTCTTTTTTATTATTCTACCATCTCCTACATTTAGCAATTTCAGTTACCCTATACACTGTGCTTTTTAACAGCTATTGATTCATAATCTTACTATGATGGGAATTAGTATATTATAAATGTTGCATCTAGGTTCATAATTTTTTTTTTGTTCATGTTTATAACTAGTTGAATTATTCTTTTGTTTTGTTTTATGTATGTTCCTCAATTTTGTATAATGTTGTAAGGAAGAAAATTTGAAGGTGATTTTTAGTTAAGGCAATTTGATTTCCCACATGCACTAGTCTCTATAAATTAGGCTCATGAACAAGAACACAGAGTAGCAAACGATGGTATATTGTGGCTTCCCTTTACTAAGTTGTTTTCAAACTAAATTACAATAACTTAAACTTATTTCCGGTTTCCAACAAATTCTTATCAGACGGGGGGTGTTAGGGGGCCTGTTTACGTTCAGGTTAAAATCGTTTTAACTTCAGTATTTAGCTCCGTAGCAGTTTCAGTTCGTCCGAGCTCTCCTCCCCCTCCTAATGTTGCCGGGATATTCATTAATCACTTAATTTAAAAAAAAAATAAAAAAAAAACTTTAGTTCGGTTATTTCAGTTCAGCTGTTTTAAGTTGAAGTAACAGCCCTTAGTTATTATACATTATAATATTTCCATAGTAATCCTACTACTAGGTTTGTTTTGACATTGTTTTTTAAATGGGTCAATCAGTATTCCGAGGTTTTAGAAATGAACTGTGAACGCGAAGAAAGTTGCATAAATGTGTTAGTCGTTTGTGTTTATGTTGATATTTTCACTAAACATTACACCCTGTTATGTTGGCCATTGATATGTTTAATTTGTTCAGGAGTTGACATTCACTTTTTGGGGGCCTCCATGGTGCAGGAAAAACAACGACATTTTTTTATGCACTGCTGGAAAAATGGGATAAAGACCTGAAGGTAATCTCTTTTAGGCATTGATCAGCAAACACGTTTGTACATTTGAAAAACTTTCATGCGCATACAATAGTATGTTTCTTCGAGTTCCCCAAAGTGCAAGAATATAGACTCTTCATTATCTTCATGAGTATGTACTTGACAGTGCCAATAAGCGTGAATGTTTATTTGTTTGTTATATATTTTTCACAAAAAAGTTTCGGGAAAACTTCAACCAGCTTTCTTAGGGGACACTAGTTTTCTATCTAAGTACTTTTGTTTTAAGAAAATGGCCTTTGTTCTTGTTCAGATTTTAGGATATTGTTTCAAAACTGCTTACAGGCGCCAATATAAAAAAATAACAGTCTTGTCACTAGGCTGTAAATACTAATAAGATATTATTGATTTGCAATGGGGTAGTTTTATAATCACTTATTCACATGAGTTATTTAATCTTTTCTTCCTCGTGGAAGGTTCAAACAGTGCTACATTAGCATAATTGGCAATGCAATTTGAGCACTAAACAAGAATCAAAACCTGCTATCATGCTTATTTTTATCAAACCATTTTTCATATACCTTTAAATGTGGTGGATCAGGTAAACCCGGAAAGTAAACATTATTTGTGGCCATGAGCTGACAGAATTTTTCCTGAGATGACCGTGCATAATTAGTCAAATATCCTATCATAATGGGGAAATGACTGGTACGAGAGACACTAGATTTCTTTCAGGGCGATGTTTTGGAGTTGGACTAGATATGGAGTTTTTGTTTGGCATAGCTCTCCAGAAGGAGAGAAGAAGAAGGAATACAGCCAGATCCTGAAAATTGAATGCCCTTCATGAAGGCACGGGCCCAAATGCCAGGTGCAAAAGAAACTAGTCTGGTTACTGATTTATGTTTTAAGGTTTGTAATATGCAAATTGGGGTTGCTTTTGTTTCAACAGTGAGCACTAAGGTCCAAAAAGGACAAATGTAAAATATTCCATTTTACTTTTTGCAGAGCTTGGATTAGATATATTGCCGATATCATAGTTCGTGGGAGGAGTGAAATGACACTGGGTTATCCCTCTGGGGTCCAAAAGCAGAGCGTGAACTGTCTGTGTAGTTCCAGCTGTCGTTGCTGCACTATAATCGCGTAATGATATAGCTACTATAAAAGTTATAGTAAAAAATTCAACACCCCACACCAAATTAAAAACACAAAAAAAAAAACAAAATAAAAGATTTAGCTATTCATTCATTATAACAATTTATAGGTATTTGGCCATGGTGCAGGTGAAATGAATGTTGGTTGGTCCAGCAAAAGTGCTATTGATGGATTAAATATCACAGGGTGAGGATAGTCCAACCACTTTTGCAGATACAAATGAAATTATGAGACAAATGGTTCATATAATGGATGTTTACAATGATCATTTTCTCTCTACAACACCGCTTCATCCCCGAGACCATATTGAACTCTTGACGATGATTATCCTTCTTTCTGAAGGGCCAGATGTTATCAAGGTCACGTGAGAGGTTATCAAGTTCTTTGAATATGGGGTTTTCAATATGCACCAGAGAGGAAGGGGAACGAGATTTCTCCAAGAAGTCACTCCAAAAAAGCACCAAGAACATAGTGGTTTTAGGTTTTTAAGGAGGACCGGACCAACCTACAGTTAAATTTCAGTGGTCTGATTCTTCCTCCAGGGTTTTCCAATCTTTCCAAAACTGGGCAAAAAGTTGCTTTCAGATCTTGCGGTTCCTTTGTGATAAAAACAGAAGCCCATCCAGTTGCTTTTTGGATGAAAGAGAAGATATGGGCTCTCGGAATTGGAAGGGGGGCCTGTTTAAGAAAATTATCCTGGTTTGGGAGTGGTTGTGTTGATGAAACGACTTCTTTGTATACATCTTCAAGACTACACAAATACACAATAATTCATGTCATTAGTTACAATGACTTTTCCGCTTAGGACGACAATGCTAGAAAACACACACAGATGGACGAGAGTACCTGTGGGAGCTCTATTTTTCAGTTCTCAGAAATATTATGTTAACGGTTTGCAGAATTTCTTTGGACTGTGCTTCGCTCCCCCATTTTTTTTTTTACAAACAGATGATGCCTTATTTTAATTCTACCCGCATGGGCTTTAATTGCTCTTACGTTTTCAGTAGCCTTAGAAATTTCCAATACGGTATTTGAGTTAGAATCAGCAATATGGACTATTCTTACCTATTCACAACGGCTTTGCTCCCCAGCTTGCCAGAGTGAGGCTTGCTATTAGCAAACTTACTATATCCTTTTTGCAAATGACTACACGTTGACTTTTGGCTCCTTTTTTACAAATTGAAATCATTGAATGTATTTGTATGTGAGGAGAAATATTTGTTTGTCTGTGAGGGTTTCCACTAGAATTCATCTAATTTTTATTTTAGAGCGTATCAACAATATATATTTTACAAATAAAAGTTAAAGAATATTACTTTAAACGTTTATCTTGGAACAAGCACAACAAGCAAATAGGGTGAAGTGTGTAAGGAAAGTTATGATATTTGCTTAATTTCAATAATGTATAAATGCACGAAAGTCTTTAGAAATGAAATTATAAAAAATCTCTGCTTTGCTATTGCCACTTTGTTCCGTTTTTTTTTCTCCTCTAAATTTAATTTGGTTGTTGAATCAGGTTTTTTTGGGCCAGTTTGCTAGCGATTCTTCGTATCCATCAGATGGATCCTTGTCTTCTTTTCGATTCGTTTGCCGAGCTGCAGGAAGAACCATTGTAGTTGCCACTAATAAATGTTGCTATTTTTGGATTGCTAGTAATTTTTGTTTTTGTTCTAGGTGGTTTTCATCATTGCGCCCAAGGTATGCCTTTTGGTCTCCGACTCTAGTCATGCTTTTTCAGCCTCTTTTTTGCCAAATTGACTACGGAAGTAGCAGTGTACTTTGGCAATCCATCTGGTGGATAAATTTCCCTAATGAAGCTTAAATTTACTTTTTTTGCACAGATTGACATGGCCTTGGATGATAGCGGGCTACTATGTGTTTCCCTATGATGTATGGACAAAATGCCCTTAGTTATTAATGAGTTCTTTCTTGAACAAACGCTGGAAGATTGTAATTCTCATTACTCATTCTGTCCTCGTTTTCCCGTTGATTGTATCCAATTCTTTGTTGTTAAGCTATTTTATTTATTTTACAATCCTTCTTTTTTCAATATTGTTTATGGATGATTTATACTAATGGCCACCAACTTACAGACCCCCAGAATTGAATGATGAACCTACAGTTGGTAAAAGTCCTCCTTGTGTCAGAGGCTTCCTTAAATAGAAACAGAGTTATATGTTTTGGCATATGTATTGGCAGCTCTGGCGGTTTACTCTCCATCTTCCAATGCTTATATATCCTCTCCATTGACATTCCTTAAGTGTAAGTTTCTGTCTTCTGTTTTTCTTTTAGTATGCCAGTAGTTTTTATGGAATGAAGGAGCTGCTCTACACTAATATGTATTGTTTGGTGGTTAAATTTTTGCAGCTATTAGCGATTCAAGACCCCATATTTTTTGAATAATGTATGATGACGATAATAGAAAAAGATCACAGAATGTTTGAAGAAAAAAAGAGGCCTTTAATGAATTTGGACACGGCTATGGAGTTGCATTCCGGGCAAGTACCTTAATTTCATATGCTAATGACTCACACAAAGGGGAACGATTTTGCCTTGCCAACCTTTCCTTTGTCTTTCATTCACACACATCAAATTACTACCGTAGATATGCTGCTGTAAGTTTTCTTTTATTTTAAACAGCCGCATAATGACTTGCAAGTAGTTATAGTCAACAAAGCCAAAAAATTTTTTTTACAATTGACTCAGAATTATTTCTTGGATATTTCTCCCCGGAAATGAAAGTGCCAGGCGTAGGTTATGAGAAGATCCCGCCTTCAACTGCAAAAGATGTCCAGTGGTGTTTAGGCCTGGAATAGCTGAACAGCTCTAGTAGGCTTGTCAGTGGTTCTGGGGTAAGACTACAACTGATGGATGTCTTTGGCCGGAAGGGAAGACGGGTGGCCTATATTGAAGGCCAAGCAATATACCATATCGGCTACCACAAAGAAATCAGTCTACTTTTGCTGAATCAAGGTTATGTGAACAAAGACATCATCACCAACATGTTCACTGATATTAATGATTCTCTTGTTTATTGTCTGGCGGCTTTCGTCTTCTTCTAATGTGGGGATTACGAACCACACCGACTAGAAGGTTGTTCCCATCCTTCACCGAGACATGACATGTCTGTCTAGAAGATTTCTTAAAATTGACTCCTTTTTTTTAAGAGCTCACAGTGTTTGGTCGAAGAAGTAGTGAATATTGGATGTGAGACTTAACCTTTAAGGAATGCTTTGTGGCCTTCCTGGTGTAAATGGCCTATAACAGAGCAACAGGAACAAGATAAACGATTGCTCAGTGAGTAGTTTGCTAAACCCTTCCATATCCTTTATGGATGAGCCCACGTCTAGGGCTTGCATCGAAGAGCTGCTGCAATGTTCAATGCGCGCACTGTGAGAAATAGGCGGGATATACCGTAGAAACACTGTTGTAGCACCATTCAATCAGCCAAGCATATTGATATCTTTGAGGCTTGTTTAGGTATTAAGTCAGATTATGATATTCTTTTATATATCGTCAAAACCAAGCCTTGTTTTACTTTAATATAACCTTTTGGGTCATAAGATACAACACATTGCAGCTGTTTGATGAAGCGAGTGTGGACAATGTCATTTTATGCTGGCCCCCTTGGCACCCAGTCACACCAAGCGTTGAATATTTGAAGTAAGTGAATATGTATTTAGTGTTCTTCTCTAGAATTTTTGCTTTTCCAAATTAAATCGCTTGAGATTGCCCTGTTTTCCCGACATTCAATCCTCACTTGTGATGGTAAGTAAGCCTTAATGAGGACATAAATCACCATCTGGGAGCTCATTATTGGGGGCCCCCAATGCACAAACGCTATGACTTTGCTGATTTCTGACGTCAAACTCACGATCGAGTAAACAAACTTGGTCGCAACCAACTGTATGTGGTTGCAACCTCACCTCGCAAAAGTGAAATTCAAGGGAACCCACCAAACACAAGGCCACACCCCCTGAAACTCAAACTCAACTTGATTTTTCATTAAACTTCAAGGATTTCTGGACTAGATGTGAACATTCTCCAACTCATAGTAAAATAAATTCTACACAACCAGATCCACATCCGAAGATAAAGGCTAAAAACAGTATGCTGATCTACTGTGCCACTGGTGCTGCCAACTGGGTATCATTAAGCCCCATTCATTATTAACCAAGCTACCAAACGAAATTAGGGGAAAATAAAACATCATAAAAAAATAAATAAGTTTACAAATTCTACACTTACTTGGATCCCGATAAACGACTCAACTAAAAGTTGGTTTCAGTTTTGGGACAGCCGACGCAGACCCTTCCCCCCCCGCTCCTATCCCCCCCACGGACGACGAGCACCAAAATTCCACTATATATAATATGAGAGTACAAGATAGACCCTAAATATTAGGGTAGAAATATTACAATGAAACTCTCACAATACAACTCACAAAAGATATGTGAATAAAAGGGAATAGTGGAATAAGGAGGAGAGTATTTAGGAGTGGTTTGGTAGTAGAAAGGCTATTTTGATGGGGAAGGCTTGAAAGTGTTTTGTGGATGCTTTTGGGAGAGTATTTTTGTGGATGCTTTTGAAGTGGAGTGACATCCTCTATTTATAGGTGAGGATGGTAGGGTGATGTAGGTGGTAGAATAGTCTAGAGTGGAAAGATCTAGAATGGAGAAATCTAGAGTGAAGGGATGTAGAATGAAAATATCTAGACAAGAATAGTCTAGATAGAACACTCTAGATTAATAAGGATGATGATAGAATAATCATCACAATACTCTAGAATATTCATTCTCCTAAGGAAGTGAAAAGCATTGGGCCTTAAGATTTGGGCCACTCCAACAAATGGTATTTTGAGGTTTAAAAAAGAAACATCTTATTGTTAGTGAGGTGAGCTAGGTGGGGTTTGAAATTAGTAAGTGGTTTGTGTAAGTGAGGTGACATTTTGGTTGGGTATTGACTAAATGTTGTTAATTGTTTGTTGAGTGATGGGCCTCATCTATATACCTTTGAAAGATTTGAATTATTGTTGAAGAAAGTTTTGTTAAGTAATGGTTATTGTAAAAATGATGTGGCACATGGACAAACCTCCTAAAGGGTTTGAACCATAATGGAAGCCTTAGGGTTTGCTAGATTTATGATGACATGGACCTGGCACAAGGACAATGGTCCATATTATAATTAGGTTTTTTTTTTTTTGATTGAAATGTAGTTGAACTGAACTGAACTGAATCAAAGTGAGCTAAACTGAAGTAATAATTATAATGGAGATAAGATGAATTGAACTGAATGGAGCTGAACTGAATTGAATTGAACTGAAGTAAAGTGTCAAGTCCCAAAGAACGGGGTTTTAGTTTAAGCTAATGGTTTAAGTTCAAGAATTAGTTTTATACTCTAACATACTTTCTCGTATGAAAACCTATTAGGTTAGATATGTGGATCTAGTATGGGGCCTACTATACATAGCATTTAATAATTCCAGTTCGAATGAAGGTGGATGAGATTCAAAATCGTAATCTTTGTGTCATGATGGGCCGCTGACACTGATACCATATTAGATAATAAATTCAACCAAAACCTTAAGGTAAAAATTGATGACCAAAAATAGATTTTATATACTCTATCAGTTGATTTGTGGCATGAGACCCAGTGCAGTGGCAAAGTAGCATGGAATGGACCGCATGACCTTAGCCCTCATGGAGTCATGGGTATCGATGACAAGTATTTACAGTTTACAGTCAAGTCGAACCAAAAACAAACAAACAAATAAATAAATAAATAAATAAATAAATACTTGTATTTAGAAATCGAAACATCTTACAATTAATTACCTCGAGAGAGTTTAATGTAGAATTAAGTAAGGTTGGCAGTGCTCTACTCCCCACATGCACATTCCCTTCCACGAATAGATGCTCGTATCTCACTTCAATTTTTGGTATCTCAAGTCCAACTCTATAATATTTTGCATAACAACAAGATTTAATTAATTACCAAATCACATATTTACATAATAATGGACCGTTTTATATGTTTTAAAAATATAATTACTATCAATGAAACATAATGATGCATACGGATTATAATGTCTAAAATTATTCAAACCATAGATAATTATAAGACTAGCTAAAATGATACTGATAATAATTCATATGTACTCAATAATATTTACAAATGATGTTCATTCGTTATTGTAATGATTTCTAATTTTTCATAAATCAATAACGGAGATTAAAATAATGTCAAATAATGATTACTAAAATTCAAATTTTCTCATACAAACATGATCTAAAATCATTTATAATGATGAAAATATAAAAAGACTTTGAAAAAATGTTAATGACACATATGGTAGTTTAATTAATTTGATACATCAAGCTAAGTGATCAATAAATCCTTAATGATGCATATGATCTCTTTCATTAAGAAAATTAAATCAACTTAATTACAAGTTTTTAAACATTAATGATTATAATAATAATGATTTATGAACTTACTTATCAATCCTGTCTCTGAGTCTTCTAAGAAACTTATCATTATCTTGATCAACAACTTTAAGAATAGTATCAACCAATATCTTTCTATCTTGTGTTCCCATTTTATGAAGATCAACCTCATTTTGCACCATTTTCCCATTTTCAAGTACTCTACTTAACACCCCTTTCCTTAGCCTTTCAAAGGTGGGCAGTCGCTCGATGGCTGCCCACCTTAGCTCCTCCTCCTCCTCTTGTTCCTCTTCCCATCTTCGGCTACTGCTGAACGCATCAACACTACTACCATTTGTCGTTACAACTACATCACGAAAGCTCGGGGCAGCCACCGTTGGATAGCTCCTACGGCTGCTGCTGCCGAATTCCTCCGTGCCCATTGATCAATAAAGTTTAGTTTGAACTAGTATTGTTGACAATACTATTATACAAAAGGTCAAATTTGTGTATATATATATATATATATATATATATATATGTAGTATGTATGTTAATTTTGAATGTGTCAATTAATATTTAGCCATTATTATTCTCATGTTACGTAAAAAGTGGCTCAATTATAAGAATATAAAATAAATGAATGTTTAGATTTTTTTCCTTCAAATTATGGAAAAGGGGTTATAAGTTTATACCCCGAAAAAATAAACAGGTATTTATAGTTGTTGAGATTATACTATAAATATACTGTATACTCGTATAAGAAGACTAATTATGAACTGGCGTTTTTCCGAGGAAAGGAATCTACAGCAATGCGAGTAGTAATGCATTGATTAATGCGTCAAAGAAGTTAGTTAAAAATGAAAGAGAGAAGAGAATTCTTATTATTATTTTTATTATTGATAATGCAGTAATTTCATACAATATTTATACTCCATTGGTTTTATTGGGTTTGTTATATGTTTGGAATCTTTTATGCGTATTAAAAGTTGAGTTATCGGGGTTGATATGTACTTCGAGGTACTAAATTAATAGGAAAAAATTGATTTAAATATCTTGATTCATACACATATAACTTAATGGGTATTTTAATATACGGTAGCTAATAACAACTAATGAAAAATTGACTATAATTTATATAAACGAAAATATTTTGATAGAGATAGAATATTCATCCATAGATTTATGATATTATATTTAGAAATAATATGTTATATAAAGGAGGATATATTTATAATATCGTTAGGATTGGATAATATTTAGGAAATTATATTCTTTGTCATTGTAACCCTATAAATATAATCAATAGAAATCACCCTAGGAGTTTTACATAATCTAACATGGTATCAAGAGCAGGTTAGATTTTGTGTTCTTCTAAAAATATTTTTTTTCTTTTTCCCTGCCGGTGGGTAGGTGTTAAACCCACCGGCAGGATTCACAAACAAATACTCTACTGGTCTACCACTACTCTTCCGCAAATTAACACTTTCTTGCTCTTCTAATTCCCCTTCCTGCTTCTGATAGTAAAACAAATTAAAGACACCTGCTAACTTACTCCATGCATGGTGATCAATTCACTTATTCCTTTATTTGCTTATGCGTGCCTAATGCATAGCAAGTCTTTACTCCCTTCTTTTCCATCTTCATGGCTAAGTAGTATGTGTTTTAGTCATTGAGACTTTGAGAGTGTTGCTCTAATTCATTAGAACCAATTATTCCTTTCTCCTCTTTAGTTCGTCCGTAAATTAATCTCATGCAATCTACAATCAATGTTCTAGCCTCCGCATGCTAAGTGAGCTATGTTTTTTTTGGTTGTGTTGGACAAGATGAACATTCATCCTTTTGCTTGTATATTTTCACACATTCAATGTGGTCAAGCAAACCTCCCCTTTTCTTCCACTTAGCTAATTGTTTTCTTCCCTTTGCACAACAATCTTGTGTACTACAGTATAAAAGTCCAACACCAAAGGTAGTTTCATAGGCTCGTAGATGCATGAATGTGATTTCCTGCAACAATATATATATATATATATTTTTTTCTAGATGCTATGATTTGATCCCCTCTTCTCCTATGGATCCACAACTTGGCCAATATCTACCACTGCACGCGGCCCTTCTCCTCTTCCTCCTTTGGCACAGCAGCGCTCTATTCTCCTCTACGTAGATTTTGGCACTTGCTCTTCATCATCATCAACACACTATTGTTGCTACTATATATTTGATCGTGGGTAACCTATATTATCCTACACAGTTCGATGCCTCCTTCAGGCGTAGATTTGATCCAGTCAAAGCGTCCACTTTTCTCCCGCTTCGACTGCAGGGTGTGATAGAGATAGAATATTCTTCAAAATATTCTATCCACAGATTTATGATATTATATTTAGAAATAATTTCTTATGTAAAGTAGAATATATTTATAATATCGTTAGGATAATATTTAGGAAACTATATTCTTTGTCATTGTAACCCTATAAATATGATTAATGGAAATCACCCCAATCAAGAGAATTTACACAATCTAACATATTTCAAGTGTAATAAACAAAAAGAAGCATTATAAGTAAAATATGGTTCGGAGTAAGTAAGCTAACAATTTTGTGAAACCCAGGAAACAATAATAATAATGAGATGTTGTGGTTTCCTAAAACAAGGATCAATGAACATCATTATTTGATTATAATTATCTAATTATAAGTCATGGATGAATAAGATGGAGCTAAGGAGCATGTGCGATATGATTGTGTGTGGGGGGTTATTGTTTGGCGATTAGTAATTAGTGTTACGACCAAGTGCTTGTGTTGGAACAGTTAGTGTCTATGTCTATTTTTATATAGGAAGGATAATTAGTGAGTCTTTGTTCCATATTCATCCTATTGTGGAAATTCCTCCGTTTTATAAAGTTGGTTATCGTATTTTGTTTAGATGGTTCCATTTTATTAGTTACTTATGATAACTCTTTACTAAATTATTAAACTCTAGGAATTATAATATTATAATCAATTTAATAATTAGCTAAAATTTCATTGAATTATTATGAGTATTAATTAAGACGTTGAAGTTGTATTTTTTATTATAATACAAAGTACTACGTAACATATACTAACTTAGCCAACTAACTCATTTTTAATTTGGTTGATGTGTGCATGATTCAAAACTCAATAGCTTAATTGAGAGGGAATACCGGCTAACCCTTAACACTAGTTCACTACACTATTAGCTTGTTGGGACGTACAAATTAAGCATGCTTAAAAATTCACAAATTAAAACTCCCAACATTGAGCTAGTATTCATGGCCGCAGTATGATCATATTCTTTTCGCATAAAATTTATGGTGTTATACCTTAGCCCAATTCAGCTCCATCCAATTCAATTAAGCTTTTTTGTTCAACTCCATGATTTTATTTTGTTTGATATTGTTTGCTTCACTTGAATTCATTTCAGTTGACGACATGATTTTACATGGATATTATTAAGCTTATTATATTTTCAATTCAATTTAATTCAGCTCAACTCAGTTCAATTCATATTCATTTCAGTCGAATAGAATAAAGGCCTAATTGGTTGACCATCGACTCTTTCTCGAGTTTATCACTATATGACTCAAATAGCTGATTTAATCGAATGCTTAGTCAACTTTGTGATTGATCATTAGCTGTGTTTTTTGGAAGTGAAGGCATGCTTAGATTATTTAAGACCGAAAAGTTCGGGACAACAACATCAAGCAAAGATCCACGAGGGGGTCAAGCCAAATCTCATTACAATATTAGAGCCATTGACTACGACTGACCACCTAGCTAGCCTATAGGCCACCTTGTTTTGCACTTATTTCATTCCCTAAAATAGAATGTTGATAGCTGCTGTATCATCAAACGTACAAATGAGATAAATTGTAATATTGTAGCTGAAGACCAAATAGTGGCTTTTTTCGAGCTACTACCTCATTTCAAAATATGTAAGTACCACATGTTAAGATCGAAGACACATTTGTTGCACATGATTTGTAGCATCGTTCTCCGTTATTTCTAATAATGGAAATTATGGAAGTAGTTTATGAAACCGTATTCTAGGATATTATTCCATATATGTAAGTCGTAACAATATGTTAGATGTACTTACGAATTTTATTGTTAATATGTTATTTTACTGTATTTGAGTTGCTATTTGACGTTCATCTTTTACTAGGTTGACGTCCACATTATTTGCCCTTTTGAAAAAAAAAAATTCACTCATTACAATTTTTTTTGTATTTATACGAATTAATGTACTTAAACATAGTGTTTATATCTATACGTATTTATTTATACATCAGTACATACAAATACAAACAAATACGTATATATATGCAGTACATTGAAATCAGCGCCTTAAAATGCGCATGTTCCATGGAACCAATTCCTTGAAAATAATGAGCCTGTTCCATGGAATGAGCGCATTGAAATTGCGCCTGTTCCAGGAACGAGTGCCTTGAAAATGTGCCTGTTCCATGGAACAAGCGCCTGGATTCAAGGCGTTGGTTTCACCATACAAGCGTTAATGCAAACGCTAACTAAACTTACATCTCCGTCTTCATCCGACATTTTTCGTTCACCGCTTATGGTGTTCCGGTGGCCAAACATAAACTTCGGGTGTTGGTGCTTAGAGAGGAGGAGGAGCAATTTGTAGTGAGAGAATTTTTTTTATTTAATACAAAAGGGCAAATGTGAAAAAGGGTGTTGAAAGTTAGACGTCAAATAGCAGTCCCCTATTGTATACGACAATATTAATTTCTAATATTCTCTCGATTTTTTTAGTTGTCACATCCACTTTTTCACATCTCTCAAGACGCATCTTATAAAATTAATATCTCGAGTTTGGTATAATAAAAAATTATAAAATTAATATCTCGAGTTTGGTATAATAAAAAATTATAAAATTATTTTTTTTTTGGAAAATATAAATCAAAACGAATCAAACAAGATCACATATTATGATTATATTATTTGTTACGCATTAAACACTAAAGTGTGTCAAAATTACAATGTCAATAGTACCAAAAACCTTAACATAATAACTAAATAAAGAGCGAGGGAGTACTAATTTAATTGCATATTTCTTTATAGGATCAAAATGGTGTCGTAATTCTATGTTATTTATACATTTTGTCCAATAAAAGTTAGAAAGCTAACCACTTAGCTATTATATTCTCTCCATTGCAAAATACTTGATAACTTTTTCTGGAATAGATGTCTTTAATTACTTGCAACATATCTTATTTTTGTAAGTGAGACTTACATAAATTCTACCATTATACCATTAATTTCGTCATCTACCTACTTAATTTTTCATATTTTACCATTATTTTTGTCACTCAGATACTCTTAGTTTTTTTTATGATCTCTACCTCACATGTGCATTTCACCTAGATTTTGGTGAAATGTGTTACATACTCCATTCATTCCTAAATGTTAATTCCAATTTGTTTGTATCAACTACTAATACACATATCTATCGTTATACTTTATAACTAGTATAATACTCGTGCGATGCACGACTGATAAATTAAAAACTAATTATTAATATGAAAATCAAATGATGGTTTTGTATTTGATAGCCATAGCAAGTTAATTTGTACTTTATGTGTATTCTTTGAATAACTATAAATTATATAATAAATCATAATTTGAGTATAATAAATTCTTAATAAGTATATATTAAACTATAAATTATTACAACATAAATTATTATAATTTATTTCATTCATTTACAACAAAATAAATGTAACATTGTAACTTACCCCTTCGTTCTTAAATGTTTGATATATTTGGAATCTTGACAATATTTATAAGATGCAAGAATTTTTTAAATTACTTTCAATATATAAACATAATATAGTCATATGTAGTCTTATTTGATTCATCTCAATTAGTACGTTATTAACATCCAACTGTTATAATTTTTACATATATATAACAAAAAAAATTTATGGTCAAACAAGTGATTGATATATGTGCAAGTCAAAACGTATCAAACAAATAGGAATGAATAGAGTATTTTTTTTCCTTTAGATAACTCTATTAAAAAATTAAAATAAAATTTTTTCAATCCTTATATAAAAGAAACTATTTCATTTGATCTACTAATCCACAGAAATAAAAATAAAAATGGTGAAATAACAAAAATATGTAATGGGTTCTATTTTTTCATTTAAATAACTTCGAAGACTACTAACTATGATCTCATGATAAGTGCTTTGATCCCTCTGAAATAGTAAGATAATCTAGCTATTGATATCTTGTGCAAACATAGTTATATGTAGTTAAACTATTTACGATCCCGTTGAATAATAATCAGTTTGAAGTATTGAGTTCCAATGCAATATATATTACTCCCCAGTTTTTTCAGTTGCAATAAATTACTTTTTACAGTTGTCGAGACACATTTTAAACAGTTTATAATTCTAATTATGTATTTGTATAAATTATAAAATTATAAGTTAATTAAGTGCACATCAAGACGAATTAAACGAGATCTATATTGACTATATTCCTTTTTATACAATAATCATAATATTAAATCAAAGCTTAAAAAATGAATAGTGCAACTTTTGAAATATTGCAACTAACAAAAATGGAGAGAGTATATAATATTAAATTTGAAATACTGAGACCTCACACATAATAAATATGAACTATTGAGATGATCCGTTTGTGTTTTAATATAAAAACTAGCTTTGGTTCCCGGGCGTTGCCCCGAAATATTTTTTTTTTTGAAGTGTTTTCCCCAACAATTGATAAAATTTCATTTCAAGAATTCTTTAATTCGTTTTGCATAGCTTTTTTTGTCAAAATTTAAAGTATTGTAATTATATTAGTTAAATTAAATTTTATCAAAAAATAAAATAGTAAATGAACAAATAGGAGTATTACAGTAAGATATTTATCGTAGATAACGACAAAATATTTTGCAATTTTGCGATAAAAATTAAAAAGAATTATATAGTATATATTGGTGATAGTTGGCTTCAAATATATAATGATTTATATACTTCATAATTTTTTAGCAATGCCTGTATCATTATCAGATAATATAATGTGTGTTTAATTTGTTTGTTGATAAAAATATTGAATATATGGTTTACTTGTGAACTTATGATTGAATAAAAAAACTTAATTGATTGAAAAAAGTCCGATCATAATATTAAATAGATAAAATGAACACGAAATAATCATCACAATTATATATATTCACTATAATCACGTAAACAATAGTCACAACAGCATGCATCTCCACCATTTGTTATGATAGGCTAACTGTTGGTATCAATCAAACCTCTTACCTGACACCATCTCATGCACCTCCACCATTTTGATATTAAAGAGATAAAATGAACATGAAATGGTCTTTTAAATTAGGTTTTAATCAGTTATTTCTTTTAGGCTATGCATAATATCATAGGTTGTTGTGGAAGAATAGACAATAATAACATAAAGCTTAGTTGGTAAGCCTTGAGTCTCATATGTTAAAACTCATGAGTTCAATTTTTATTAAACACATTTTTAACATTTAAAATCCAATTTGGAATTGAGGGAGTGCCAGTCTTATTTTTTTCAATTAACTAAATTCTAACACCACTACTACTACCATCTCATACATTGCAATGATCGTCAATTTGATTTGCACTCAACAGTTTAATAGTTGAATAAAATCACATAGCTACAATATTTACGATAGTTAAATTAACAAAAATATAATACCACATTACCAATAAAATTAGAAAAACAACAAACAATAGTAATAAATCATAATTTTTTTATTTTATTCAAGTAACTTCCATAATCATATTTTGAAATCATATTCCATAGTATTCCTTTCGATTTTTTAGGGGTGACATGTGACATTTGCGTTAACGTATTTGACATTTTTGTAGGAGAATGGAATATCGTAAAACAATTAATGTATTTGTTTAACTAAAGTTAATTACTTTAAAAATATATTTATAAGATTTTAACTATAACGTTTCATTATTTTAGGAAGATTAATATATCGTAGAAGATTTTTTAAAAAGTGATAAAATAATGAAATTTTTTTCAATGTTAAAGCAACACATGACAAGCTCTAAACCTAGTAGCTTCTATTTTAGTATAGTTATAGATAGATTATAAAAACTTGGTATAAAAATAGTTTATGTTAAGACAATTCCTACAAGAACTGACTATATTTCTTCATATATATATATAATAAAGATATTTCATGTTAAAATTTATCTGTCCTTGTACCTTAAATTCCGAACATAAAAAAAAACTTTTATTTTACTAGGGAGACAGTTGCTGAATAGGTGGAAGGTACCAAATAATACTGATCATGTGTTTTGAGGCCAAGGCACTCATACACTTGCCACGAATTGATCGAATTAGAAGGCATGAACGGAAACAAGGAGTATTAATTAGTTTTATTGAAGGTGAAACACATGCCATGAGGGTATCCGTAGATGATGGTAAGACTTTAAATTAGGGATTTCCAGCGACCGACCAAACTGCCAAATTATCTTACAAAATCCGGAGTTCGATTTGTTCTTTCCCTAACTCTCCATTTTAAAAATTAAAATAAAATCATTAAACCTTCAACTTATATTTTTATCTTAAATTTTTTTTTAAACTTCACCTTAGGCTTTGTTCTCCTCAACTTATTTTTGCTGATCTGAACTTATTTTTGCTGAACTGAAATTATTTTTGCTGAAATCATTAACAATTTATTAAGGATTGAAACTGATTTTTGCTTTACTGAACTTATTTTTGCTGAACTAAACTTATTTTTGCTGAAAATAAGTAAAAATAAGACGAGGAGAACAGAGCCTTAGTAGTCTAGTGTTATGGATTGTGGAATTTGGATCCATGTTCTACTAGAATGACCATTACGTTGCAATCGGTCTACTATATACCCGAAGCATACAACTTTGTATACACCTTTATAAAAAAATTTAACATTTAGAATTTTATTTATAATTTTCAGTTTTATATGGTTGATGTTCAAAATTTTAGTAAATATATTTACTTTCAAACAATAATCTAAATACTTGTTTTTTTTTTTTTTTGTGTTATAAAACTTTCAACAATCTAAAGTTCAAATTTCTATAGTCAATTGATAATTTTACTTTGAATATTCATTTCCCAATTTAAACTATAATTTAAATGTTTGTTTTCTTGGTATAAGTTTCAATATGTAGAATTGGTACTTAGGCCATGTTCTACCTGTCTTATTTTTGCTTATCTGAACTTATTTTTGTTTATCTGAACTTATTTTTGCTGAACTGGACTTATTTTTGCTGAACTGTACTTAATTTTGCTGATCTGAACTTATTTTTGCTGAACTGAACTTATTTTTGTTGAACTGAACTTATATTTGTTGAACTGAACTTATTTTTGCTGAACTAAACTTATTTTTGCTGAACTAAACTTATTTTTGCTGAATTTGTTTTATACTAATTACAAATTATAGGGCAATTATATACTATAATTGAATTTTATTTAGGTGAAAATAATTGATTTATTATAATCTAACTGATTTTTTCCCTTAAATTTCAAGAATCTTATGGACAAAGGAATGCACAATATTTTATCATCTTCTTTTTAGTGTCATATAATTTCCATGTATTATAATATTATCATATATCTATATTAACATATATTTATTATCATATAAAATACTATATTTCCAATTTTCCATCAAAAATATAAAATCATATGTAAATATATTTTTTTTTTTACATATTATTTCCATACAATACATATTCCCTTTGAAAATGCTACCTAAATATTTTTAAAATTATATTCTACTGTTTTTATACCATATTTTCTCATTTAAAAAGATGTGCACACATAAATATCCATGTACAAATTAATTTGCATATTACATATAGATTTTTATTTTTTTTTTGAACTGAACATATTTTTGCTGAACTGATGCTGATCTGAACTTATTTTTGCTGAACTGAACTTATTTTTGCTGATCTGAACTTATTTCTGCTGAACTGAACTTAGGCCCTGTTCTCCTCGTCTTATTTTTACTCATTTTCAGCAAAAATAAGTTCAGTTCAGCAAAAATAAGTTTAGTTCAGCAAAAATAAGTTCTGCTCAGCAAAAATCAGTTTCAATTCTTAATAAATTGTTCATGATTTCAGCAAAAATAAGTTCAGTTCAGCAAAAATAAGTTCAGATAAGTAAAAATAAGTTCAGTTCAGCAAAAATAAGTTCAAATCAGCAAAAATAAGTTCAGACCAGGAAAAGTAAGACCCTATTCTCCTCAACTTATTTTTGCTGATCTAAACCTATTTTTGCTGATCTGAACTTATTTTTGCTGAACAAAACTTATTTTTACTTATCTGAACTTATTTTTGCTGAACTGAACTTATTTTTGCTGAAATCATGAACAATTTATTAAGAATTGAAACTGATTTTTGCTGAGCAGAACTTATTTTTGCTGAACTAAACTTATTTTTGCTGAACTGAACTTATTTTTGCTGAAAATGAGTAAAAATAAGACGAGGAGAACAGGGCCTAAGTTCAGTTCAGCAGAAATAAGTTCAGATCAGCAAAAATAAGTTCAGTTCAGCAAAAATAAGTTCAGATCAGCATCAGTTCAGCAAAAATATGTTCAGTTCAAAAAAAAAATAAAAATCTATATGTAATATGCAAATTAATTTGTACATGGATATTTATGTGTGCACATCTTTTTAAATGAGAAAATATGGTATAAAAACAGTAGAATATAATTTTAAAAATATTTAGGTAGCATTTTCAAAGGGAATATGTATTGTATGGAAATAATATGTAAAAAAAAAATATATTTACATATGATTTTATATTTTTGATGGAAAATTGGAAATATAGTATTTTATATGATAATAAATATATGTTAATATAGATATATGATAATATTATAATACATGGAAATTATATGACACTAAAATGAAGATGATAAAATATTGTGCATTCCTTTGTCCATAAGATTCTTGAAATTTAAGGGAAAAAATCAGTTAGATTATAATAAATCAATTATTTTCACCTAAATAAAATTCAATTATAGTATATAATTGCCCTATAATTTTTAATTAGTATAAAACAAATTCAGCAAAAATAAGTTTAGTTCAGCAAAAATAAGTTCAGTTCAACAAAAATAAGTTCAGATCAGCAAAAATAAGTTCAATTCAACAAAAATAAGTCCAGTTCAGCAAAAATAAGTTCAGATCAGCAAAATTAAGTACAGTTCAGCAAAAATAAGTCCAGTTCAGCAAAAATAAGTTCAGATAAACAAAAATAAGTTCAGATAAGCAAAAATAAGACAGGTAGAACATGGCCTAAGTACCAATTCTACGTATTGAAACGTATACCAAGAAAACAAACATTTAAATTATAGTTTAAATTGGGAAGTGAATATTCAAAGTAAAATTATCAATTGACTATAGAAATTTGAACTTTAGATTGTTAAAAGTTTTATAACACACAAAAAAAAAAAAAACAAGTATTTAGATTATTCAGATCAGCAAAAATAAGTTATTTTGCTGGTCTGAACTTATTTTTGCTGAATTGAACTTGTTAAAAGTAAAAATAAGTTCTGTTCAGCAAAAATAAGTTCAAATCAGCAAAAATAAGTTCAGACCAGCAAAAATAAGTTGAGGAGAATAGGGTCTTACTTTTGCTGGTCTGAACTTATTTTTGCTGAACTGAACTTATTTTTGCTGAATTGAACTTATTTTTGCTGAACTAAACTTATTTTTGCTGAAAATAAGTAAAAATAAGACGAGGAGAACAGGGCCTTAATAACTGAAATTATAGGTTAGAATATATATACTACGACCTCCGCCACGATTAGTCGCAACAATCCATTATTTTATACCTCACAAATTATTATTTTTGTTGCAACTAATTCTGGGCAGAGGTAGTAACTGTAATTACAGACATAATCATCCAAGAACCTAAATAACATATAAATGATGTGAATTATAAGAAAAATGGAATATTATATAAAATCAAGAAAGTAAAGTGTTAATGAATATTATTCATAAAAAATTGAACATTGTCCATTAAAAATTGAACATTACACAAAAAAATCTAAAGGTCACACCGGGAGCACCGTACCATTTGCTATATGCTCCGGGTGCATAATAAATATTACCCTAACCTTATAACACAATAACTTAATTTAGGAGTTATTGACTTTTGCAATGCGATATTGTATAAGTGACTAAAAATACTCTCTTCGTTTCATATTAATCTGTGTTTTGGATCATATAAATGTTTTGAATTGAAATTTTACGGAGTTTTACTTGCTCGTTCAGTCAATGGTCCACTCTCTCGATCATGCCCACTTGTTTAGGTTGGTAACTTTTACATTCTCGGTCACAACTATGTTTTTTTACAACGTATTTCTGTGTGACCAATTGGCCATGCGTGTAAAAACAGAGTAAATAATTGTGTATGTTGTGTTTTCAATACCACAAATATCAGTAGCATTAATTGTCCAAATAAATTAAATACATTAATAAATAACATCAAGGAAGAAACATTGAAGAAAGAGAAAGAGTGACACGTACTAAAAATGAAAATAAACCCCAAACCTTAATTCTCCTTATATATGTGCCGACCACACCATTAAATTCATAGTGGCGGGCAACATATGAATCTTTGTTTTCCTTTAGATGACAATATATAAAAGAAGTCCTATATAGATTGTAAGGTAACTTTTACACTCTTCGCTTTCTTGTGTTTTAGATAATTAGATAGACCTATATATACTACGTACATAGTATATATTAAGTGGAAATAGAGGAAGTTCTATATTGCTGTATTGCATACTGTGATATTGACTATTATTTACGTTCCATAAAAAAAAAAAATGAGTAAATGACATAATGGTATCAAAGAAAAAAAAGACATAAAAAGCGTTGACTTATATTCCTTATTTGCGATAGTGGTTTCACTCTCCCCCTCAAAAAAAAAAAAAAAAAGAAAGAAATAAATAAATAATAAAAAATAAATTCCCTATTTGCGATAGTGGTACGTTGCACTTTGGAAGTCAATGTTGGTGGAGAATAATACATTATAAAAACTTTATTTTTTTTAAATTAATATATTCTCTCCCCCAACAATGTAATGCAACAATTTGACATAAAGTAGAGAAGAAAAATATCAAATCGTTACAATTAAATTGTTACGAATGTAATTTCTAATATTCTCTCATAGGTTTTAAGATACTCCCTCGGTCATATTTTTAGTTGTTACATTGGAGTTTTTGACACTATTCACATTATAATTTTAACTCACTTTGGTGTTTTATACGTAACAAAAAACATAGTCATTTGAGATCTTATTTGATTTGTTTCAATATATATTTTCCGAAAATATAATTTTTATAATTTTTTATTATACCAAACTCGAGATATTAATTTTATAAGTTGTGTCTTGGGAGATGCGAAAAAGTAAATGTAGTAAGTAAAAAAAAATACTGAGTGAGTATATTTTTATTAGTAAATATTATTTTATTTGACAGCTTTCGTAATTCAATTAGGATTGTCACCTTACATATAATGATCAATATACAACACACTAATTCACGAAGCTTCATAATCTCACATGGTATCACCGGCCTAGGTTTCTCTTAGGATTTGATTTTTTTTCCTAAATACAATACTGCTCGGCTGCTCGTCCGCATCTTCTTCTTTGTTCTTCCTTTAATGCTTGCGTCATAACAACTGACGAACAATCCAAGACAACTCTTCCACCCTCCGATCCTCGGATTATCATCCAGCTAATATTGTTAGTAATATCCGAAACAAAGATTCCGAGATATTTGACAAGTATAAAGAGAATTATGGCAATTGGGTGGAGCTCTTTCAAATCCATTGTCATTTATGTAACGTACTTGACCACGTCGATCATTCTATTCCTCGACCTACTGATATTACCACCGCACAATGGAACCGATTAGACTCTATCGTGAAAAAGTGGATATTTTATGCTATTTCAGCAGATTTACGCAGTACTGTCCTCTACAAAGACGCCTCAGCACAGGATACTTGGAATCAATAAAGTAGAATAATTGGAGAGCATTTTGAGCGTCACGTAGAATTTTATTCGTTATAAACCAATTATGTTTGAGAAGATTAATTTCTTTTTGATTTGACCATTATTTTATAGCATAATAATTTGTTTTAAGAGTTGTTGACTTTTGCAATGTGATATTGAGTAAGTGACTAAAAATTATGATTACTCTCTACGTTTCTTATTGATTCGTGTATTGAACCATTCAAATGTTCTGAATTGAATTTTACGAAGTTTTAATTGCTCGTTCAGACAATGGTCCACTCTCTCATGCCCACTTGTTTAGCTCGGCAACTTTTAACTTTCGATCACAACTATATTTTATTTAACAAAGTATTTTCTGTGTGGCTAGTCATGGTGTGGTTAGTTGGCCACCTGTGTAAAAACAAAGTGAATAATGTGCTTGTTTTTTTTTTCAAATACAATTTTTTTTGAAACACAAGTTTTCAATAACTTTTGTTGTCCAAATAAATTAAACACATTTGTGTTTTAGATCTATTTATATATTAAGAGAACTTCAACATGAAATGGAGAAAGTTAGGATGGTGATATTGATTATTTTTTACTTTTCATAAAAAAATGACATGCAAAATGTTGACTTTTATTCCCTTTTTGCGCGCTAATTGCTGCATTTCTAATAGTCAACCTTTGTGGCCTGGAGAATAGATTACAAAAACTTTTTTCAAATGGCTTATTAGTTATTATGATAGGATCATTAAATAGTCAAACAAAAGGAACTAGTCATGATCTTGGCTTACGTACGCATGGTTAGGAGTTATCAATGGAGACTTAAGGTAGATATATCATCTTGTGCGACATTTTATATTTGTCGCTAGTGCCGTCTCGGACATAACCAAGGTCCGGAGCGAAATTATTAAAGCGTCTCGTAAACCCGTAAATAATAAATGTGTATTAAATATCAAACTAAGTAATCAAGTAATTTCGCATAAATCATTCTATTAGATAATTAATTCAAATTATTTGTTTTTTTTTTCCGTTCACGATATTGAAATTTACCAACTAGACATTGCAACAAGAACTTGAGTGTTTATAAATAAAAGAAAGAGAAGAGTACATGCAAGATAAAAATTATTGACAAAGGGATGGTTTTATTAAGAATAGATAAGAAAAATTTTAGATACTCCCTCCGTCCCATAATAGTTGCTACATTCACTTTTGGATCGAGTTTTTATGCAAGAGAATAAAACATGTAGGGACCATTACTTTATGAAATAATTGAGTGAAAAGGTGGGGTATTAATTGACAAAATGACATAAATAAGAGTATAAAAGGAAAAAATTCGGTTGAAAAATGACAAAATAAAGGTAAAGTTGCAAAAGTTTATGAGGAGACCACCTACTAAAAATAAAAATGTAGCAAGTAATTTGGGATATCAATTTTAGGTAAATGTAGCAAGTAATTTGGGATGGAGGGAGTATTAATTTATCAAATTTATTTATTTGAAAAAAGTTCTATTTTTTACAAAGGAGTGGGGCCCTTCAAAAAGGGGCCATGAGCCGTCGTTTGGGTTGCTCCCCTAATACCCGGCCATGTTTGTCACATATTATATTGGTCGCATGGTCGCACCATCAACACATTCTACACTCATAAAATTCGACCGATAGAACAAGTTAAAAGAATTGAAATATCTTGCATTGACTACCTCATTTTATAATATATGAACTATGATGAACCTGCGTTCTAATATATACGAATAACTCTTATAAACTTCCAAACGGAGGCACCAAATGCTACGTTACAGATTATTATACACAAGTTAATTCAACAATTGAGAATATCCATCTACTTTTGTACATTATAAATATAATATTTCAAAAATGTTTAATAATTAATTATTACATAATAAATAATAATAATTGAATTAATATGATTACCTAACTAATTAATAATCCATAATGGCGTTTACTATTTTAGATATTTATATGTATTATGTCATGGGTGACGGCACCGTATGCGACCATGTAAGGTGAGATCAGATTATTTGGAGTTGCATGATGATATGATATGTATGGGTGTTGGTGATTATTGTCATGTGTCATGTGTCATGTGTGTGGGTATTTACAAATTAAGTATAGAGTAGTAAGTTCGGATTAAAACTATTATTTTCAAGTAATTGTAAAAGATGAACCCTATATATTATAATCTCAAGGTTACGAGTTAGAGGCACAACTAACTACACATACAATAATATATTAATATGTGTGGGGTATACATATTTGGATTATTATTGTATGTGATTTTGATGTTAGTTTTGAATTAAGGTAGGAGGAACTGATCATGCATCTAATTGATTATTGATTATGGAGTGTAGGGATACAGGATTTGTTACTTGTGACTTATTGATTATGTATTTGGTTATAACGTAACCTACCATATCTCTTTAACCACTTTTAAAATTCTGTGTTTTATTATTTTGAGAAAATGATGGGCACACCTAGCCACCTAGGGTTGTTTGTAGGGATGCCAATGAGAAGACTTTACATGGGACCGAAACCAACACAATTAAAAGACATATTATGTCACTTTTGGTTCTTCTATTTTCTTCTCTAGCCTTAATTCCTAATTTAGTTGCTCCATAGTCGTATTTTTTTGGATTGAAATTTTAAGCACTTTAGTTCATTTATGTTTAATTCAATTTAGTTCAATTTAATTCAATTCAATTCAGTTCAGCTCTTTTCAATTCTGTTCAATTCTGTTCAATTTAGTTCAGTTCAGTTCAACTATGATTCAGTTCATAAGAATTTGGTCTTACTCCCTTTGGAAGAGTCTTTCGCACTCTCATTCATTTTTTATAGGAGCAGGAAGGAAAAAATTAAAATAAAGTGTCTATGGACTCCTAAACCCTTATGCCATAGAAGATGATGCATACAAATGAAGACAAAGGGTGTAATCGTAAGAAGATAAGGGAAATGAAATGCTATTTGTCGTATAGAAAATCCTTACTATCGTCCAAAATATTAACTGATTTTCCATTTTTGTCTTTATCTCACAAACTACTACCAAGTACCAATCACCACCGTGCCACCACCAAATCACTAGCCAACCATCGTAACACAACACAACCACCACTCGGTCACCACAAAACCACCACCAATAAAACCCACAAAAAAAAAAAAAACGCGGAAACCTGTGTCTGGATTAGACGCATGTCTCACTTTTTTTTAATGACACATAGCGGTGGGTAGGTGGTGCAGTGAGTGGAGGTAGGGTGGTGGTAGGGGTAGAATTAGTGTTTGTGATAGAAAGGTAATATAGGAAGTTCATGAGAAAGATTTTCCGAACGACGTTTAGCATTTCTTTCAGGGAATGGTGTATAACACTTACAAATAAATTTTTCTTTTTATAATACGTAGTACAAGAAGTGTTTTTCAACAGTCCCAAAAAAAAAGTACTAAGCATTAGCATAAAATAAATATAGCTCAAAAACCATACATAAATGTTGTTGTTTATCCAAATTCAAATTAAATAGTTATGACATTATTTTCAACTTAACAATAGATTAGTCTTTTCAAAAAGAAGAAATAATTTAAAAATAGTCTCTCATAAAATTGTCTTACGTCAAGACTATTTGTAGATTTTCTTTAACTATTATTTTAATTAATATATCTGGTGAAAAATATATCCACCTCCAAAATTAGTGGGAAAAGAATTGTATCCCTCAGCTATTCTTTTGGACATTGGCCAAGACAAAATTAGTCGCAAATTAGGGGTAATATAGGTTTTTGACATTGACCAAGACAAATTAAGTTTTGTTAGCAAAATTTGTTATATTTGCACCATTTTTCCCTCCAACCTAATTTTAAACCATTGTTGGTAGCAAGTATTCCTCTATTTCTCTTTCTCTATCTCTACTCCTCACTTCATCTTCTTCATTGCTCAAGCTAGCAAGTTCTCAACTTTTCCAATAATAGATTATACTTTTCTAAAATCATTAACTCACTTATAGTGAAACTAAAGCTTAAACCAAACTAAATAGTACCACCGTATCATACTAAGTTATTATTGAATTTATGATGATTTTTTTTTCAATCTATATCATGTCAAATCAATTTATCGAAAAGCTAAAATTTCAGGCAAAATAGTAAAGCTAAAAGCCTACAATTGAATGTATAACAACCGACACTAATAACAAGAACAATATGATTGTTGAACACTCAAAAAGATAAAATGTTGCAAACTTGCAATCATTAGTATTCCCACAGTAATAGGTAGTTACGACTTATGAGACGAGATAATTCACGAGCCATTTAGGATCAACTTGGTTAATATCTAGTTGAAGATTGACTTGAAATCATAGTCTACTCTACTCGATATATTATCGAGTACCAAAAAAGAAGCTCTATTTATATAATTATATGAATATAATATTAAATTATGAATATAATATTAAAATATGAATTTAATTAAACCTTTATTGAAAGTATCAAACACTTTTAGTCAATTAAATTATAACATGATCACTATTTAATTGTAATAAGTTGAAACTAAATAACAAAATATTAGAAAGATGAAATCATTTCAAAACTAATCGATAAATTAAAAACTTGATGAAACTCGGTCAAAGCTACTGGAGTATATTATCTATACTCCATATTTGTGCTTCAAAAAATAAAAAATTCACTATAATTTTCTCATGCTAACTTTGTTCCACATTGACAACCATGAATGCATGACTACTTTCTGTTGGTTTATATATCTATTGTCTTAAGAATTTGTTGGAGTCTGATAGAGGAGAAAAACAAGATGACCACACATTTGTGAGCACAGGCCGAGCTTTGACGATTGGCATAACGTAGTTGTAGTGAGACATTTTAACACGTCCTTAAGTTTTTGGACTAAATTTGTTTAGTGATTTATGTCATACAATATCTTTGTTGATATTGTAACCGTTGCATGATTGATTCTTACCTTCTTTAGTGTCTTCATTATGGCCAACACTCTTTCGGCATTGTTTGTACGAGTTCTCAATCCTCTCCTATGCTGTACACCTTTGGAGTGAAAGTCATGTAACCGTAGGAGTTGATTGCCAAGATATTGTATGTACGAGTGCGGGGCAATTTCAATTTTATGGCAATGATCTTTATCACGCCACGATTGAGTAGTATTTCTAGATAAGCTTAATTATTTGTTATTAGTTGTATTCCAACAAAAGCTCGGTCAAAACTCTAGTCAATAGAGGTGGAAGTAGCGTAACTCGGGGTCGATTGCCAAGAGGTCGTGTGTACGTGCAAGGCAAATTCGACTTTAGAACAACGTTCTTCATCACACCATGATGGGGTAGTGTTTTCAGATAAACTTAATTATTCATTATTAGTTATATTCCTACAAAAGCTCGGTCAAAACTTTAGTCGACATAGGTTGAATGAACTCGAGCTCGGCTCAAAATTGGCTCAAAATGTTACCTAGTAGCGTTGAACAATTCTATATTACGAACTCGATTCGTATCATAAGCATCCCTAGTCTACACATATCAAATCACTAAAATAGGTTCTTGCCCATGGTTTGATCAACTTCATTTTTAAGCAATAAATCTATTTGCCAAACATCACCCTACTCTCTTGATATTTGTGCAAACAATTTATGGTCAATTCTAATACTCCGTAGGCCTTACCGCCTTAGCACATAATCAAATATCAATGAAGTCAAAAACAAAAATGGAAAGAAACCTATAATTAAATAAAGGATATATAATTTTTTTTTTTTAAAGTTTCCGGGAACGGGGGTAGTTCCACGAATCTTAGTAGTGTGCAAATATGGACAGAGTGTACGGATACAACAGGCCGTAGTTTCAGGGATCTTTCCAAAGATATGTTCACTTCTTTGATTTTCGGTGCTTCACATTTCATCTATTAATTATGCTATCTCACTTCATTAATAATTCAATCATCTTTTGATTGTTGTCAAAGTTTTGCTTTGGTTTTGCCTTCTCAAACGTTGACTTTATAATTCCTGCCTTGGAACTACCATGATGTCCAAAAATTAGAATGAGTTTTGAGATAAGTTGTTTATTTTTAACTTCATTTTGTTATGTGTTTGGATATAAAAGGAAAAGAATGGAAAAGGAAAGAACAAAGAAGGGATCAAGTTCATATAAGGTAGGGGTGTAAATTAGATGGACGGAATTAAACTAGACTTTGTCAAATCCAAAATTAGTCCAATAGGAATTGGACTTGCATTTTTGAGGTTGAGTCCGATTTGAACATCTCATTTGAACCAACCCGAACAAATTCCTCAAAGTCCGAATTCAATCTAATAAATTTAATACCATTTTTTTTTATAACAAATTGACCTAACTAAATGTAAATTTTGTCAATCTAAACAGTGAAAAATATCCTTAAGAAGCATAACAATACCTCAAATAATATAAAATACAACGTCGTTAAAAGGGACTTCTGACAGAACGAACGAATTGTTATAGTTTATGCCTTGTCTTGCTAGCATTTGTGATTTTATGTGTGAAAGCGATTTGGGTTGTTGAACTTGGCCTAAATAAGTAATAAAATTCGAAGTATAATCCAATACAATCCAATTTATCAAATTGGATAAGACTTCAACTGTAGTCAAATTGAACCTAGTCTCAACTTTCAAAATCCAAAGATTTTTGGACTGGACTTGGACTCAACCTATTGGAGTTCAAAAATCCAATCCAATCCAATCCTATCCTATTTATATACATTGGATATTCAATATTTAACTTAATCAACAATAGAGCTAACCATAAATAGAGCTAGTTTCGGGTTGATACATACTTAAACTTTACAACAAAACAATTGTAACAACTCTTGCGATTAAATATTTTCCTATATACCATAAAGAAATTTCATTTTAAAGTTCCTTTCTTCTTATTTGTATAAACATCAAGATTCCAAACGCATGTAATTCATAGAAATGGAGGGAGTGATACCAAACTTGTTTTTTGACAGACACAGATTCTAGTGGTACATCCTTTACAAAGCGCTTTAGCAGATTCTACTGAGTCATTAAATGGCAATGAGCAAAACTACAATCTGCAGAAGTTGTAGCCCATAAAATCCTCTTTGTTAACCAATTTTACAATTCAAAGCAAGCTGTTTATGAGTAACAAAACAGAACTACATAAGCCATATACTTCACACCTATAATTTATACAAAAATGTCAGCAGTTTGATTTCACTCTTCGTCTGCCAGCAAAATACCTTTGCTAACTTGAATGAGGTAGCCGGTGGAGTATGACCGTATGAGGTTGTTGGAGCTTGAAAAGAATTTGGTGCTAACAAGGAAGAATGGAGAGAGGGGATCTCAGCGGATGATTTATGCGATTTTTCATATCGGTTCCTAACCAGCCGACCCCAAATTATTTTGAGGCTATGTTGTTGTTTGAGCGCAGAATCAAGGACTCAAATTGTATAATGTCATAGGATGATGGCTAATACAAGTGTGTATGGGCAGAATATCCGACTTTTCAAATCCCCTTTGCTGTTTCCAATTATCTCCTTAAATATGCTTAATGAAACACTGAATTAGCTCTATATAAACAGAGACGCGAAGATTCATAAGCAGTCCCATTTGTTTGAAGCAGAGGCAATAGAATTCTCAATTCCAAAGCACAAGTGTTTCAAGTTTTACCTGCAGCCACTGGTTACCTTCAACATGAGTAACAAGATTTTTTCCAGCTAATCCATCCACCTCGAGAGACCATTTTCTGCGGCAGCTTCTTCTAAGAATTGTACTAATCAAGTGTATCTATGTGATTCTCTCTTTTACAACTATCTTCTGGAGACTAGTACTGTTCCATACATGTACTAGGGTTTCCTCGTGCACTGGCCTCTTCTGAGCTTTTACACACTGGAAGTCTAGTGTGCATTTCCGAAGCTTGCATCTCGAAATTTTCACGCTGCTCAGTGAGTACTTGTCAGCAAACTACAAGGAACAAAGATAAGAGCGTGAAGTCTTTTACTTGACTGAAAGAATTAATTCAAAATATCCGTCGTTGACTCTTCATAGTACATAGTATATAAATGTAAAATTCTTTTCAAGATTAAGTTAATGAAAAACTCCGCCCCCCACCCCAAGCAATCAAGCGTAAGGTTTTTGTCATGAATTTTTATTACCGCTCAACAGCATCTCTAGAAGTGCTTATAGAAGTAAACGAAGAATCACAGATATTTGGAGTTACAAAAGCATCACAATGGACATAGGGCATGAGGGGCTTTTTACAAATTCAATCTTAATTATAATTTTAGTCTTAATGAATTATTAAGTTTGCAACTCACATTTGGTAGATCAAAGTCACCTTCAATCGCATCACACCAATCTAATGATATGCTTCGAAGCATCGGCAGCTGTTACGTAGAATCAATGAGAATTATTTAGCATGTAATTCCATCAGAGGGATGTCATAGCAATTTGCAGGGGGGAGTAAACTAATGCATGGCTCTAAGGTAATAGAGCTAAAGAAATAGACTTACTCTCAAAGCAGCATCAAGTATAAAGTTTCTCTTGATTCCAGGTCCCTGCAAGCAGCAATTCATAGTTCAAAATTTTCATCAAAAGTCCCTTGCATATTCCACAGATTCTCAGAGTTCACAACTTCTTACAACCAGTCCAAAAAAAATCTTTCAACAGTAAAACACAGTGGGATTTTCTTCCCAATCTAATTCCACTCTATAATTTAGCGAAAACACGAGAAACCAATGAAAAGAGAGAATTCAATGAAAACAAACTTAAAACACCAAAAAAAAGAACTAGCTATTCGATGAAGTGATAAAAAGAACTTGCAGTGATTGCAGCTGAATGTGTAGTTTAGGTTTAGGATAGCCAAGACGTATGATATATGCATGCACTACTGAGCTATGTTCCATCAAACAACACTTGCTCCTATTTTTTATGTAACAAACAATCATGGCAGTTTAGGCTTCAGATCAAAGGTCTATGAAAATAAACCACTTCACTAATGCATCAAAATGGCTGCCTAGTACTTAAACAAAAATCTTATTTTGTCCTAGGTAATAAGTATGATAACCTCAGAGGGTATTAGCATTCTAGGGCAATAGGATAACTCTTGAGTCTTGACTTAATTAATAGATGACTGCAAGATAAAAGCTTACATTATGGCGGAGCAAGAGGTCTTCCATAGCCATGCAATTGAAAAGAAAACCAGTTCCATTCATTGTCACTGCTCCACAATCCTAAATAGAATGTCATGGTGGATCATACATGTCAGACTTTCCATCTCATAATAATAGATATTTTTTCTCAAGAGAAGGTTAAAAATTAATAGTCAGTTATCAACTGCAGCCACTAGAGCTATGTTCATGACACACAATCATCTACAGTTTACAAGCTGAATATCACCAAACTATGAAGAAAAGTCATACAATTAGAAAACACCTTTTGGAAGCAGTAATATTTTCAGTAGCACAACTAAAAGAATAAGAAATTTTGATATAAATGAACCCACCTTTTGTTGGGTCTGCAACTAATAGTCCCACCATTGGATAATCCCTTAATTATACGTAATTAAGTGGTAGTTGATGTTAATTGTCGAAACATCTGAATGAAAAACATTCTCAACTATGTAGATACTAGATATAGCCTCACGCTGTTATAGGTTTAAGTAAATTAATCTTTAGATGTGATAAAGAAATTAACAATGTAAGTTGCTATTTACATACGAATTACAAAATTCAATGAGGGTTGTTTAAAATACTTTTTGTCCACAAACTCACAAGTAGAATTTGTATGGAGACATAAGGGATGTATCCCGGAGAGGGTGCTTCTATTATAACCTTAATATAGGAGCAGACACAATGATGTCGAGAATGAAGCCCTAAAAGAAGAACAAAAAAGGAACATAAACAATCCATATCAAGATACCTCTAGATGAAGGGATATCAAGCCTGGCCAACCAGATGAGATGATCTGCTGAGAATCTATGAGAGAAAGAAACATTTAGCCATAACTAAAATACAAATTTTATTCAAGCTCATGAAAAGACTGATTCAAACTATATTGCAAAATTCTACATGCTAAAAGGCCTACGTGGTGGAAAAAACATTCATATATGTGAGGCAGCGAAAGGAAAAATCAACTCCTCCCCAACAAGCACAAAATGACTTTTCAATAGAGCAATTTTACTATAAGAGGCACGAGACAATGTCCAATTACATGGCAATGTGTCCATCCTAAGTGTCACTTATCTCACATATTTCCATTAACATTCATTCCCACTAGTAGAGATAGTATTGGGTGGTGATGAAAGTTATGATGAAAAACACAAACTGAGGATGAAGTTCCACCAGTATGTAAATTAAGAACATTCCCTACCATATAACATATAAATTAGTAAACTTTTTTCACCTTCTATTCCTGCCTACCAATCAGGACATATAAGCAAAAACCAAAGTGCTATGCACTCATTTCTCAAAGAAAGATACTGACCTTCACCAAGATTAGTGCAGCCTACCAATGAAAGTTCAATTAAATTTGCAAAATTCTTGGTCAGTAAAGTGAGTTCTTCATTGGTCAACCAAGGTGTCACTCTTTCCAATCTCAGCTTCGTTATTTTTGGAACACTATGCTTCAAACTCAACGGAGATATATTTCCTAAACAATAGCATAATGACAAAGCCTCTAGGTTCCTAAGTGTTCCGAGCAAATTCAAGATCAGAGAATCACATATCACCTGCAAATGAAAATCTCTCAATTAAAATAGTAGGAATAAAGCTTGTCTCTCTCTCTCTCTAACTCAATTATGAAACTAAAGCCCCCCTTTCTCTTTGCCAAGACCCCCAATTAAGAGCATTCCAAAAGGGGTATGTTTAGTCTCAAACTTCTTATCTGCTGAATAATAGTAAAATCTAAATAAATGCTCAGCATGGAAAAGCATCAAACTTAAGGCAATTGACGATTATTCTTACCTGAAACAGAATGGTGACAGATTCTAATAATGGAGATAGAGTACACAGCAGTTTCAGCCCTTCTGGACCTAATGATCCACCAAGACCAACATTTATGGCCTTTAATGACTTCAACGCATGTCCCATAGATTTGAGAGAGAAAAAAGAAAATCCCCATCCAATTACAAGCTCTTCCAACTTACATTTTCGTCCCAGCAAACAGAACAATTTATCACAAGGATCAGAAGATAACAGCTCTTCTTTGTGCTCAATTTGATCACCACATAGTTTCTTGCAACCCTTTGCATTAAAAATTTTGAGGCCTGGATTTTTTCTTAGTATGTATGACAAAGCATCTCTTGAAATCTAAAGAAACAACCAAAATAACATAGCAATTATACACACTTCATAATAATGGTTTTGCTGCAAAAACAGAGGCACGGAAAAATCAGTAACTTAGTTCTTTCAGAATATAGAATGTACTCCCTTTGTCCCTAAAATGTTGCCACATATTCCGTTTTGGCACATCCTTTGAAGAATGCTACAAAACCCTTTTAAGTCATGTGGTTCCCCATTCTCTTTTCTACTTATTCCTATTATCTCACATGCTACCTACCCACTTTATACAACTTTTAATAAAGTAACAAAACCCTTTGGGAACAATCTTCAAGGGAAGAGTGGAGTAGCTGATATGATTTCTAGCTCAAATAGGCTTCACAAAATCAAGAATCTAAACTAAGAGTTAAATGGACAGAAACTAATTATTTGCCCAAACAAACTAAACAAGAAACAACAGTTTGGGTGATTTAGAGCCCACAATTAGATTCAGATCTAAGATTTGTGAATATGTGGTCTAGATACGCATCAATACAGTAACTAAAAGCAACACCTTTATGATTGTTGACTCATACAATTACTTGATACTTAAATGAAAGTATTCAAAAGGATCAGGCTGTATCAAATATGCCTGGCAATCAAACCCATGAGTAAAACATATTACTGTTTTGTGTATCTGAATAATGTTTGATAGGTAAATCATTTAAGTTGCTACAATATTTATCTTTCAAACAATCGGTAATAGTAAACTCAAATATGGCCATTCTTCAATAAATGGTCCCAATCTCCATGAATGTCCTCTAAAATTGGTCCGATATGACTTTTGCTTGATCAAACAAGTATAACCAAATGAAGTTATGAATGGATAATGGTCAAAAAGAGGAAGAAATAAGAGAGAAAAATTAATTTTTGATCAAAAATTAATATTCTTTTAGACAATTAAACTAGTTATGAGTAAGTTTGAACTGTTATTGGAAGACACCCTTAAAAAAAGTTAGGACATATGCGAAATCAAGAGTTGGGACAGTTTATAGAAGACTGGACATAGTTGAGATCATCATTTTAGTAGAATCAATCATTAGCTTATTGCTTATTCTGCCCATACGGAACAAAATCCTAAGAGTACTAGTTCTGGGATTCATATTTCCAAATCTTATGTTATTTTTCTAAGTAACTTTTCTTAATGTTCCATGAGAATTTAGTATTAAAGTCTACAATAAGAAAACAATAAATGAAAGTAGAGTTATTCTTCTCCAACATATCTCTAATTATCAGCCATAATGTACTCCAAGTCTCAGATTGAGATTAGCATAATAACAGAAAGTAGGGACACTGCATAGCACGATAAGAATTTGTATGGAAACATGATAAGAACTTTGGTTAAGAAAAGCAATATCAACATAAGAAGCACCAGACTAACCATAGTGTTTGAAACATCAAGAATCTCCAGGGAGGATCCAGGAAAACTATACAGCACATCATCAACAAGAAAAGTATCCCTCAGGCAAAGATTCTTAATCATGCATCCCCGAGACAACATATCACCAATAGATGTCTCACTAACACCTGAAATAAATCTTTGTAAAAATTCAGGACACAAGAAAATTAATTGCTAAGTGCCAATGGTCTCTATCCATGGAGATACTGGAAAAGAGTAGGAAAGCATAAATAAATACACTGTGACAGGTGACAGGCCCTATCAGAAAAGATGAAGCCATGAATGTTATGAATTAATAAAAGGGGAAAGAGTATTTTTGGTATTCGTATCATCAATCTGCTATTAGTAGTTTAAAGAAGGTTGAAAGTTGTTTAGCAATTGGGAGATGAATTCATCACTATTAGCAACTGTCCCAAAGATGAATATACTAACTGTCCCAAACATTAAAAAAAAAAAAAACAAAAAAAGCACTATGGGGAAGGTCAATTTGATAGTAAAAAAGCACATCTCGAAAATCAGTTCATGCAATAATAAACATCTTGTCAATCTTCCAAAAACAATATTATATTCTTTAAGTGAACGTGTCAGCATGTAGATAGATTTGGTCCACATCAAATCTACTTCACAAATTATAAATGATTTTTGGTGTAGAATTCCTCAGTTTGTAAAATTAATATTGAACCAATGATATAATTTTTCAAGAAATTTACGTATGCATAAAACGTTGTATTGAACGATTCAAAGTACGCTAAGTCCTGTTATCATAAACAAAATCCACAGGAATCAGGGAGGACTAAGGAAAATCGAGAAATAAATCCGTGGCTCATATATGCCACAAATCTTCCATCATGCATTAATCCACTTAAATGTTAAAATGTATTAGAGAAAGAGCTCCACTCACCCTTACAACCACCTATATGCAGCACTTCAAAATATATATCTGATAGCTCTATGGGATCCTTAGATGACTCCATCAGAGAGCACTCTCCATCTAGAATTCTGGAGCAAAGAGCAGAAGCTGAATTTCTCCCGAAAGAAGTATCAGAAGCTATAAGTGAATGTAGTTTTGTGCATTTCAGTATAAGATTTGCAATGCCAACATCGGTCACTGATGAGCAACCTCTAATGTTCAAGTAATGCAAGGATATGCAACACTCAGCAATGTGAAGGAGCTCAGAGTCTGTGCCAACATAGAATAGTCAGATAATACTACAAGCCATCAGTTTAAACAAAGGAATTTATTTTGATAAATGAAGCTAAGGAGTAAGGAACATCGTAAAAAAAGCTAATTAGAAAAGTATCAAGCGCATTGCATGCTGATTTACTTATTTCACCTACTTCAGTGTATGGAACTGCTGAACTGGCACTAGTTTCAAAGTTATTTAACATATTAGTAATCATGACCTTCTGATTAGTCTGTCAACTTTAAACTTATTCTCTCCACTTCCCTCTCCCACTCTCTCTTGTTCAGTCATCTCTCACACCCCACTGTCCAACCCCAACGTGGTTGCTCCCACCCTATTTCTGTAGGTTAAAGAATATCAGAAATCACAAATTGAATGGCACAAGGGATGCTGCTCACCTGGGAAATCACTCCTTCCTTCCAGTGTAAGTTTAGTTATATTTGACACAATTGCTCTTCTTCCACAACATGAAGACACGTCAAAATACTTTTTAAGTCCAGGCCTACTTACAGTTCCAGAATATAAAACAGAAATATTTGAAGATATAAGTGGACTAACATCAACAGTCAAGTCAACTTCACAGACTGAAGGATTGTTCTCTAATAGCTGGCACAACCTTTTTGTTTCAAAATCCAAGAAGTAAGCCATCCGTACAGATCTTAAGAATGGAAATGACTTCCGAAAGCATTCCAGTGCAGCACCAAGATGCAAAAAAGAACACTTGGATATATCAACTTCCATCATTGTTTCACAAGACACGGTATCCACACTTGAAAGCCACTTTGGACATTGAAGGTCGTTCGATTTTCCTCCAACTACCCCCAGCAACAAGGAGCCAACTGAAGTATTTTGACGAAGCATAGAATAAAGTATATCTGATGAGCTTATTTGAGGGCATCCAGAAAGATCAAGTTTCTACAAAAAGAAAATGTAAATGTCCAACAACCACAAAGCATTATCTACAAGAATAGGACAGCATGGGGCCCCGCAACCACAAAAAGTAAGATTTAAAAAAATTAAGAGAAATACAGAATATGGGGGATCAGCCAAGCAACATCTTTTATCTTCCACAGATTTTAAGACAAGATTAGCACATTAAAGGATATGATGATGTATAAGTGTAAAATGAGAGTAGAACACAATGAAGTCAGATTATGCCTTAAATCAAACAATATGTGCTAGCCAACACTTCTCAATTCTATCACGAGGATCTCGCTGGCTGGTTTACTAGACAGGATCTAGGAGAGATGCTTCACTGGTTTGGGGATTCAGGGGCTCAAGGTGGCTTCAAAATATATGGTATATGGTGTATTAGGTTACAGTTTTCTAGTTTTGGGCCTTTTATGTCAAAGTTTTTGGAGTATTACTCAAACACCCTATTTTGTAACCTAGCCTAATTATGTATTATGAAATTCCTTATAACCTCTCTTGTGACCGGCTTGTGAATGTAGCCAACTCATTGTTGGTGAACCAGATAAAATCTGTGAGTTGCTGTCAATCTTACTGTTATTCTTTCATGCATTTGTTACAGAAAATGACCACCACGAGTAGATTACCTTTGAATACTCTGTCAATCTAATTCTCATACAGCTCTGGTCACAGGAATCAGCAATATGCGAATCTCTAAAGAATTTCTTCAACCGATTCACTATTGTAGAGATACCATGCTTTGCTATTGTTGAAAAATAGCAACATCTAGAACTCCCTGGAAAACATTAAAACAAATGTGATGAGAGTCGAGAGATTCCATATTTCTAATTATAGGCAGCTTTAACCAACAAGAAACACATCACATACCCATAATGAACCAAAGTGGTAATAGGTTGACGCGTATCTGCTGAAAGGATGATATTAGATCCAAACCAGAAGCTCAAACATAACAAATGCTAATCATTAATTGACATAAATTAAACGGCTTTTTTATGGGGTACCCCTGAAGTTTTTTCGACTTCATGAGGTACCCTCGTGGTTTCGGAAATTCCCTTGGTACCCCTAAACTTCTGGTAAAATTCACTGGATACCCTATAAGCTAACGACGTTAAAGTGGTGTTAACTCTTATTCCTTCATTTCACCTTCTTCCTTCTTTCACTCCCCTTCTCTAACATTATCAATGGCAATTTCCTTTAAAACTTCAATAATATTGTTGTCTTAATTATCCTTTCTCTTTCTCTCTCTTCAATTCAATGTCAAATTCTCCAAATCATTAGCATAAAGAAGAAGGTGATTTGGTGAGGAGAAGTTTTTAATTTTCTTGCAACCAAATAAATCCAAAAGAATCCATGAATTTGTCAAATTGCATACATAAAGAATCATAATCAAACACAAATCCCTCACAAACCTATCTCAATATTTAATAACATATAACAAATCTTTAACGAAACTCAAACCCTAAAAAAACTCATAACTAACCAAAAAACTTCCCCCAAAAAGTTCAAAGCAAACAACAAAAAATTAGAATACCCTAAAAAAATCCACCAAACAAGATGAGTTAAGAAAAAAAATTAGGTTTTGAGAGGAAACCAATTTGGGATTGGGGAAAAATCAAAAATTTAGAAATTATATTTATTTTTTGGGTTTTTGAAACAAAATTCTGGAGGAAGAGAGTTTAATGGTGGGTGAGTAAAAATGTTGAATAATCTTTGTTTTTGGGACGTTTTAGATTAGTACAAGGGTACTTGATGAATTAAGTTTCCAAGTTAACAACCATTTTAACGTCGTTAGCTCTTAAGGGCACTAGGTAAAGTTTGGTAAAAATTCAAGGGTAACCCATGAATTTTCAAAACCACGAGAGTATCCCTTGAAATCGAAATAAGTTCAGGGGTACCCCGTAAAAAAGCCGTAAATTAAATTATAATGTTATCTTCAACAAATACATGCTAGTGATCAGAGATAATAGTTGAAATATCATATTTAGTCAAAATGTTGGATATAGTTATTTTTCGTGTAAACCAATTGTAATGAAGTTTAGAAAAAAGAACTGCAATTTCTCTTCTATCTCCATTACTGCCTTCCTCTCTTCAAGTTCCATTAAGTACAAGCTCAAGGTTAACATGGTGTCTCAACTATTCTGCTTAGAACTATGGTATCCATGAGGAATAAATAGTTCCTCACCACTCTCTTTGTACCCACTCACTCTAAAACCCCACAATTCCTCAAGTCTAGTTGACGAGGAAAACTGATCACAACCATATTTCTATTGAATCAAATTCTCTTGAAGTTTTGATCAATATGTCTTTTGCAATTCCTTTCAGAAGTTTAGAAATGTTTTCTTTCTGAGACCCCTATTACAACAGAGAATTTTAAAGTCAACATCTTTGTTGTACATGGCATTATCTGAAAATCTAATATTTTTCTTCCTCATTTTCTGATTTTCGGAACCCTATATTTCATTTGATCCTTCAAATTCTACTAAAACCTTTTAAATTCCCAAAACATTCAAATAATTACTTCCCACAGAATATTTTGCTGATCGATTTGTCACAATCATCCCACGAAGTTAGTGATGATATCTATCACAAGTTCAGTTATATGACTACATTATTTTGTATAAGCTCAGACAAGTTCATTTGAATGTCATCAGTTAGTTTATCTCCTTATATTAAATTATAACCCAAATCTCCATTTTTCATTCAAGCTTTTCAAATTTTAACATAAAACCAATCCAATTGCTCAATAGGAAGTCATGAAAATAGAATTTCAATAACTGTAAAAAGTGAAGAAAGAAGGATTAAGCCTTCATGCAGATTTAGTGTTTAGTTGGTGCTAATTTTAATCAAGCAATGGAAAGTAACTTCTTATGCCACAACTCCACAAGCGCCTTAGTGCGCCTCAGCTCACCTTGGTGCACTCTTTTGCAATCACCTTGCCAATGGCCCAAACTATTTTACTTTTTTAAGCGCCAAGGCAGATGTGCTCTGAGCTCAGCGCTGAAGAGCGCCTTTTTTAAAACTACCTCCCTTCATTACTGCCTAACTCTTCAAGTTCAATTAATGGAGTTTAAACTCAAAATTAACAATATTGAATCCCTGTTGCATCTTAGTTTTAAAAATGGCCAAGGTGCAGGGGCAAATACAAGCACCATAAAAAGTGCCTCAGACAAGCCATGCGCATGCATCAACGAAAGGCATACCGAAGCGAGGTTAATGTCCCTCGTATGCCTTGATGCGCCTCTCACTTTTAAAATTTTGCATCACCACAATGTGACTACATTTTTTGTGCTTATTGTGTGACGGTTAGATTCAGGCATTTAGGCCAACATAGCCAAAACCGCCCTGCTTCTCACAAAGTTTGTTTACAAGACCACTGCCTCACTCTCCCCAACAACAACCACAACCAACACCAAAAAAAATAAAAGTACTAAAGGACAACTGAAACTTCCCACCAAATCTAATTCCTATAGTCAACCAAACACATACTCCATCATTTATATTTTCAACTCATTAAATGCCCTAAGACAATGCAAATTACTGTAATGTATAACTTCCTTCATACAACTAGACCGTTTAAATTTTGAATTCACATCAATCGCAGCACGTGGGCAAGAATTGTGAGCCAGCATACTCCACCACTAAAAATGAGCTTAGCCCAAGAACATTCTATACTTTTGAGGATTATTATTTGCCATAATCTCTTGCAATAGATATTCATAATTTAAAAGGAATTACAAAAGCAAAAATAAAGATATAAAGGAAAGGCAAATAAGTAAATTAGCAAACACATTACCTCATCAAGGATGCTATTCCAATCATGTGTACTGAATGTAGTCTGCTCGAATTCATCACTATCATCCTTGACACTGCATGTGTATTCCAGTGGTTCAATGTTTGCACGAACCCATGCTAGTAATGCTTCACAGAGATGCCTTTCACTATAAATGATCCAAATTAATTATAGTAGATAAACAAACACAGTGAAAGAAACATCTTTTATACTGTCACATAAAACTCAGTGACATAACTAACCTGTCTAGTGTCAAATAAGGGTGCTTCACACACGAGACAAGAAATTCAATAGGTAGGGCAGAAAATGTATCACAAGACAAAGCCCACATCTGTAATAAAGAATGTATCATACATATCAACCTTTCACTAAAAGGAAAGTAGATACAAAATCTTACTGGCAGACAACAAAAAGCATCAACACATTAAAATCAGAAGGATAATTCACAAACAGCAGCAACGCATAATACTCTATAAAATTCAGGACACTTTTTGTTTGAGGTGAACAGTATTTTATTCCAAGAGCACGTTAATGTCAAACATAATGCTCCTGGAACATTCACAAGAAAAAACCATTGTAATAAAGTCAATAAAATGAGCATAAAACATAATTAAGTCATGCACTGAAGCACAACTAATGTGATAATGTCTAATAAAACCGTGAGAAGAAATAGCAAATGACAACAACCAAAAGAAAGAAAAAAATTCAAATGCATACAAAGTTCTTGGCGACATAGCCTATACACAGTGCTGAAATCCAATCGATTGCTGCAACAAAAAATGATTTCCTAAGATCAAGCACAATGCCCAAAAAAAAGTGAATGAACAAAAATGTTTCCAAATATGGATTGATCAAGAGAAATACCTACCATGCTCAAAGCCGAACTCCCAAAAATGAATCAATTCACCCAACTTCAAATCAGAAAAATTTTCTTCCTTTGTTATAATATTTGAGAACCAATTTCTACATTCTAAGACAAGACTTTCCAATCCAAAGTATAGTGAAGCCTGCATCATGACAGCAGAAAACACTTAAGTACTCCGTATGACAGATTTGAGAAACTAAATTTACAAAATAAAAATTGTTTGGAGCTATAGTATTATCAGGAAATAAAATTTTGGTCGTCGATTATATTTGGGTGGATGAGAAATTAATTCTGTTCAACATTAGGGACAGAGGGGCTGCTGGAGTATCTTCTAGACTAGTATTAATCATGCGAAAATTTGATTTAAATGAGATGCCTATTCCACTACAACAAACAGAAGACAAGCAATTGAATAGTATGTTTATCTGACTTGTAGCTAACCTTGCACATGCCTAGGCATTTTTTACACCTGAAGCAAAATTTTGAGTAATGAATTCGCCTTTTCCTCATTTTACAAATCAAGGGGTACACACATATAAATAAAATAATAAAAACAGACTTACATGACAAAGAGGAAGAAAATTACAAGTTGTAATTTCCAAGTGACATCCATGCATGAACCTCAAAATATGTAGAAATGTCTCAAGGCTCCAGTGGATGGAAACACAACACAATGATGATTCACTACAGGGATAAATTAATAATTATGAGGATTTTAAATATAAAAATATATATGAAATGCTCAAAAAAATATAATGGAAGAAGAAAAAGAGAAATAAGGATTGGCCGATGGTACACCAAAACATCATTTGAAAAAACTAATAAATTGCGGTTTATCTTCAAAAAAATTCTTTATCCTTTAACTGTATGGTCCACATTACATTATTATTAAATCCTATGAAATACTAAAGCAAGTTTCCACAGTTCTTGGTTAGATTGGTCTTTTACTAAAGTAACTATTTTTAAAACTAATTACCAAAATAGCAGCCAACTGGCCAGATTGGGTAAATTTTACTGTAACATAAATCCAACAAGCATATTTTTGGTTGGTGTAAATTATTTAAAATGAGCATAATAACCAAATTCATAAATCATTAAAACAAAGGGAATGCGTGTCTTGTTTTAGTTAGATAGGTTAGTTTGGATTTTTGCTAAATTTTAGTTACTTCTGGAAAGTTGTATAGGTTAGCTAGTTAGCTACTATGGTTAAAAGTGTTGACAAATAGCTACTTCAGCAATTACTAAAAATAAAAAACAAAACAGTTCATCTGCAGGCTTGCAAAACATTGGCAAATTTTTTCCAGCATCTAATCCAATGTTAGTGGATTCATATCATCAACATCATTCATTTAAGAAACACTTAAGAGCATGATTACAATAAAGCACGGGCCCAAGGATCATACATCAAGATCAAAATTAAGATCAGACCTACACTAAGAGCAGAGTGATTCAAAAACTATAATGGTATGACCATATAATTGTGCTAGCAGGGACCGAGTGGTAAGACCATATGATCTAATCTAGCCTTTATGGAGTGTGGACTCAAATTATCGATATGATTGATTGAGGTTGTACGTAAGAGTGTGGATTCATATTATCGATATGATTTACTGAGGTTGTACTGTACGTAAGGGTGTGATTAAATGGAAGTACCGTATGCCTCACACTGATTCGAGAACTTAAGGTCACCTATTTATTATAATGGTATGAATGTATGATAGAAAGAATATGGTTCACCATATCAATGCTAGGTAGCATAAAGGGAGGAGTACATCAGGAATTTTCAGACAAAATAAAGAGAACTTCATCAAGTAGAGGATTAGGCTAGCTATTGTTATGACCATGAAATAATGGTGTTAAAAATGCAGATACTTTGATATTCAATGGATAACTTTATCAAGTAGAGAATTAGGCTAGCTATCCTCATGGAGTGAAACATCGGCAAACAAAAAAAAGCACATGGCCATAAAAAAATCGGTAGCAAAAATGCAGATATTATGATGGATTAGCAACCACATCAAGAGAGAAGAACATGATATGGGATAAAATGTGAATCACTTCTCTTTTTGTGCAACAAACAAGGCCCTAATTGATTTTGTAAGTTCAAAAGAAGCATCGTGATAAAAAGACTATCTTGGAAGGTTGCAACTTGCAAGATCAATAAAGGAGAGCAGAGGTAGAGGTTAAACTATCAAAGTATTGAAACAGAAATGGCATTACAAAGTTTGGTCGGACCTAACTAAAAATTGCGGAGTAATAGCCTCGATAGCAATCATTCAAATACACTTCTCCTACATTGGATAGAGATCAAATTCAATCTACCTCATTTCGTGAGGGATTCACACATTATACTACAATGTTGTGCTAATGTCATGTTGTAGCCAAGGTGGAGGATCCACATGGCGGTGTTTTGCTGTTTCGTGAAAGGCAAACACCTTTTTATACAAGTATAGACTATACAAAGAATCAACATCATTCCAAGCTTCCTTTATTGGAATACTCTATAAGCTCTCTAAATCCACCGAAGTACACCAATGTCATGACACCACTTAAGTATGATCATTGAATTGAGTGGAGCTTTCAAAAATGAAAGTCGTGAAACCACTTTTTTTTTAGATAAAGTGAAACCTCTTATTGGTCAGATAACAAAGTAAGGTGATCACACGACCAAAAGTCCATAAATGGAACAAATATTTTATTTGAAGACATTCCAAAAACCAAAATGATGCACACTAATGAGAAGAAGAAGCATACTTTGAGACCATAATTCAAGTAAAAAAATCCATAAGATTCAAGAAAAACGCTCGGAATTCGGAATATACAAACTTGAATCAAAGTGTGTTATTTGTTTTGCTAAGTAAAGAAGTTATTATGAATTGGATAAATTATAAGCTAATAGTAAAGTATATTACCCAAAATTAGACTTTAACTAACTAAAATATATTGAGTATTATTATATTGAGTCCAAAATTAACTACAAATAAACATATTAAAACCTACTTTGAGCTCAATTAAAATCAAAATATCAAAAGATCAAACTAACAAACTCAAATTTAGGTGTTGTAATATTCATAACATAATATTATTTAATAATCTACAAACAAAAAATTAAACATATAATACAAATAAAACTAAAAAAAATTAGAAACAATAAAAAAACAAAAATAGAAAATTCATTGATTACCTGAAATTTCCACAAAGTAAGCTATGAAAATATGAAGAATGCTCAATTAACCTGAAAATTCAATGAAATTAAAACAAAAAATAATAAAAAATTACATAAATTGAATAAAAAAAATAAAAGAAATTAAATTGAAAGAGAGTATTGAATAACCTAGAACGTTTGATATTGACTCTAAGAATATGATGAGTGAGAATAAAAGGCAAGTCCCAGGATGAAATATCAGCCGTTGAGATAAAGGTTTCAGTGGGAGTGAGGGTGTCGGATGACCGTTGGATGAGATTGGGATCACTGCATTCAATCACTATATAATCGTCTTCTTCGTCTATGGTAGTGGAAGCCATTGTTGTGTTGTTTTAGTTCTCTTAATTGCTCAATGTTCAAACAAATACATCATTACATTATATAAAGAGAAAAGGACTTTTATACTCCCTCAGACTCATGTTGCCTCATGTTAGTATTTTGACACACATTTTTATTCATTTATTATTTTATACTCCCCGTCTTTGTTGCAACAATTTACTTTTCACATTTTTTGAGGTACATCTTCAACAATTTATAACTCTAANAGCCAAGGTGGAGGATCCACATGGCGGTGTTTTGCTGTTTCGTGAAAGGCAAACACCTTTTTATACAAGTATAGACTATACAAAGAATCAACATCATTCCAAGCTTCCTTTATTGGAATACTCTATAAGCTCTCTAAATCCACCGAAGTACACCAATGTCATGACACCACTTAAGTATGATCATTGAATTGAGTGGAGCTTTCAAAAATGAAAGTCGTGAAACCACTTTTTTTTTAGATAAAGTGAAACCTCTTATTGGTCAGATAACAAAGTAAGGTGATCACACGACCAAAAGTCCATAAATGGAACAAATATTTTATTTGAAGACATTCCAAAAACCAAAATGATGCACACTAATGAGAAGAAGAAGCATACTTTGAGACCATAATTCAAGTAAAAAAATCCATAAGATTCAAGAAAAACGCTCGGAATTCGGAATATACAAACTTGAATCAAAGTGTGTTATTTGTTTTGCTAAGTAAAGAAGTTATTATGAATTGGATAAATTATAAGCTAATAGTAAAGTATATTACCCAAAATTAGACTTTAACTAACTAAAATATATTGAGTATTATTATATTGAGTCCAAAATTAACTACAAATAAACATATTAAAACCTACTTTGAGCTCAATTAAAATCAAAATATCAAAAGATCAAACTAACAAACTCAAATTTAGGTGTTGTAATATTCATAACATAATATTATTTAATAATCTACAAACAAAAAATTAAACATATAATACAAATAAAACTAAAAAAAATTAGAAACAATAAAAAAACAAAAATAGAAAATTCATTGATTACCTGAAATTTCCACAAAGTAAGCTATGAAAATATGAAGAATGCTCAATTAACCTGAAAATTCAATGAAATTAAAACAAAAAATAATAAAAAATTACATAAATTGAATAAAAAAAATAAAAGAAATTAAATTGAAAGAGAGTATTGAATAACCTAGAACGTTTGATATTGACTCTAAGAATATGATGAGTGAGAATAAAAGGCAAGTCCCAGGATGAAATATCAGCCGTTGAGATAAAGGTTTCAGTGGGAGTGAGGGTGTCGGATGACCGTTGGATGAGATTGGGATCACTGCATTCAATCACTATATAATCGTCTTCTTCGTCTATGGTAGTGGAAGCCATTGTTGTGTTGTTTTAGTTCTCTTAATTGCTCAATGTTCAAACAAATACATCATTACATTATATAAAGAGAAAAGGACTTTTATACTCCCTCAGACTCATGTTGCCTCATGTTAGTATTTTGACACACATTTTTATTCATTTATTATTTTATACTCCCCGTCTTTGTTGCAACAATTTACTTTTCACATTTTTTGAGGTACATCTTCAACAATTTATAACTCTAATTATATATTTGTATAAATTATAAAAACTATATATTAATAAAGTGCACACTAAAACGAATCAAACGAGATCCATATTGACTATATTACTCTTTATACATTGATCATAAAATTAAATCAAAGCTTAAAAGATGAATAGTGCAACTTTTGAAATGTTGCAACTAAAAAAACGGAGGTAACATTTAAAAATGATTTGTAAAATAAATAAAAGGATTTGTATGGTATATATACTTTTTGGTGCATAAATCATAAAAATAGTCTAAGTATAATGATGAATAGTGAAAAGATTGAGTAATAGGTATGTATTTTCGCATTCTTTCCCTTTTCAAATAAATAGTAACATGAGAGTGCGAGGAGTGCGGAAATATTTTAAAGAATGTGGAAATCACCCCCTAACAACATCTTCATTTGGTGATGGTGCAAGTCTCTTACTTTCTTACGTTGTTACTCTTGGGACTTGGGCATTATTTAGCACGATGAAGATTCACGATATTTGCACGACTTTACTAGCTAATTGTAGTACATAATCCTCAATTAATCACCCAACACACTCATGATTGTAGGATTTTACCGCCTAATTGAGGGTTTTAAGGGTTTAGAATCTTGTCCGATTAGGTGGGATAGCCGGATAAGGATGAAGATTAGAATATGAGATGACGATGGACAATTGAGCTGTATTTTATAAATTGATCTGCCTTTGGCAATGACGAGAATAAAATCAATAACTAGGTAACATGACTTTTTATGATAACAAATGTAATTCTTCTCTGATACATGTTTTTTCCTAAGTTCAACAAAACCAGACTTATGCTAGATTACTATTTGCTACATTGCTAGTACATAATACTTGGTATTTATGCGACGTATTGGTTTCCACAAGTGAAAGAAATGATCTTAACAAGAACTCAAGAAGGGAGGTCAAGTACTCGCCGGCTAAACAAATTTTTATTGGAACTTTCAATTCGTCAGTTTGAAACCAAGCCAAAAAAATGACTCAGAACCACCTCTACCCAATGTCTCACTGTAATAATGAAGACTGTACCATGTAACAAAAAATTTACATTTTAAAGGCTATACTTAGATACAAACATAATGTGGGGAAGGATCTTTTAAAACACCTCAAACTCCAAGTGTTCCACAGAACCGGAACCAGAACCGGAACTGTATCCAGCGTAATTGTTGTTCTTTTCAAGTGATCCGGATTTTGGCATCCCATAGCTCCGAAATTCAGGAAGCTCGGGGGGCACAGCACATCGGATCAAAGCCCAGTTCAGACCCTCGAAGAATGGGTGCTGCTTTATCTCAGCAGCGCCTCTTTCTGTCCCTAAGCGATTCTCGGGTTCTTTTACCAAAAGAGCAGATATTAGATCCCTAGCTTGAAGGCTTACTAAAGGGCTATCTGGGAATTTCAAGCCCTGCAATACTACATTAGCAAGTGTCTCTTCGTTCCCAGCTCCTTTGAATGGTGTTCTGCCGTAAAGGAGCTCATATAAGAAAATGCCAAAAGTCCACCAATCAACAGCACTCCCATGACCCTCTCCTTTGATGATTTCCGGGGCCAAATATTCGTGTGTACCCACAAAAGAGTTGGAGCGTGCTGCAGTGGGCTCTGCTACTAACTGTAGCAGCGGTCTCATATCAGCAGCCACGTCAGACTTCACCTTCTTCAATTTGGTGGATTTGGAAGAAGATGCTAAAAGCCTTGGAGTAAAGCAGGTTACTTGAAAGGAAGGTTCAATGCAGAGAGGTTGTACACACCGTGAATCTACACATGGACGGGAGACCTTTCTAGAAGTCTCTGACATCGAAGATGAGACCAGAAGAGTCGGACTAACAGTACATCGGAGTGAAAGGTCAAAATCAGAGAGCATGATATGCCCATCTTCTCGGACTAAAATATTTTCAGGCTTTAAGTCTCGATAGACAACTCCAAGCATGTGAAGATACTCTAAGGCAAGGAGGACTTCAGCAACATAGAATCTACAAAAAAAAGAATGGTGTGTTATAGAACAAGAAGTTGCTGGTAAAAATCTAAACACTTCACAAAAAGTGCAGGTCGTCATGGAATAACGTGTTAGTTCAAATTGACACCTTGATTGGTACATATGCTTCTCTATAGCACCAGAAACAGTTCTGAAAGCAAAGATATGTATCACAATATAAATATGCATTAGCTTGACATAGCCCACATTTGAGTTGTGCATGAACAATGTAGTAACTATTGGGTGCTAATATTTCTAAACATTGTGAAACTCGTTCCTAACAGTCGAACGAAACGGAAGAAATATAGCACATATGAGACTGTAATCATACTCCATTACTACTCACAGAACTTGTTGAGACATCAAGCAAGTATAGGCAGAAAAAGAAGGGGGGCGGGGTTTAATTGAATTTTTATAATGCTTTGCCATTAGTCATTTTAAAAACATCAAGCTAAGTTATAAAACTAGAGGGAAAAAAAAAACTACGCAGTAAAAGAATAAACCATCTTAAATTCTTAAGAATTACTTGGTCATCTACACATCTTTCATGAGAAGATACATGCAGGAAAGATGAAAAGGCAACAAGATTTCACATAGCATCAAATAGTTGAATTCTTAGCAAGAATAAAATCAGATAATAAACCTAGTATTAGTTTCAGTGGCTAGAAAAAGTTTAGTGGAGGGGACTAGGTGTAGAATTGTTTGATTTAACAAACCCATCATCAGAGTTATTAATTGCATTTTAATCAAGCAAATTTTAACCAAACATGATAATGTCAAGAAAGATTACCTTGCAGCTTGTTCTGTAAAACACCTGCCAGGCTGTCTCTGCCGGAGAACATGCAAATCACCTCCAGGACAATACTCCATAACTAAACAAGACAAGTTATCGGATGTAAACTGGCAATATAAAGTAGGAAGAAAAGGATGATCCAGCATTCTCAGTATGTCCTTCTCTGTTTGTGCCCTAGCTATCTTTTTCCTTCTAGCTAAGAACTCATTGTCCATGACTTTAATGGCAAATAAACAATTTGTACCAACAAGCTCAGCAAGATAAACAGTTCCAATGTCTCCGCACCCAAGCTTCTTCAAAAGATTAAAATGTCTCAAACCCAGAGTTCCACACTGAAACCTTACATGACGAATTGCTTCCCACCTTACATCCTTAGACATGTGCGGCCGATCACAAAAACTGGGCCTGCTTGTATTACTTTCACCGCTAATGCTTGTGCTACTGCTACATTCACCTGGACTATCTTTTGAACTCTGTGTGAAATCCCCCTTGAATTTTGATTTTGAGTTGCTACTAGATTCAGCAATTGTCTTGTATTTGTTTGACCTATCAGAACTTGGTCCAAGTGTGCTAACATCTGAAATAACATTGCCTGAGCTAATTTCAGCACTAAGACTGGTGAATGGAGATATTGGTGAGCCTCGAAAGGGAACAGGAGACTCATGTTGGGATACAGGAGATTCTTGATGGGATTGTGGAGACTCTTGTAGCGATATTGGAGACTCCTGATGAGTTACAGAAGACTCTTGATTGACCTCTTTCCATTCGTCAGTCACTACACATTGGCATCTCGGACACACTATGGAATCTGGGCCTGTATACAAGTCGTTATTAAATTCATTTGGCACATTTTTTGAACTATTATCTGCAATCATCTTTTTCTTCGATTTCCTCCTAACAAAATTTCTAGTCTTTATAAGAGGTTTGACCAAATGCTGTGCATTTCTGGTAGACTTGCTTGTCTTTTTCCCCTTTGGAGAGCCAGTCAAGGATACAGTCTTTGAATTGACCTTCTTACCAGCTTTCGATCCTAAGTCTTTTCCTTGTACTTCTGTTTTTTTCCCAGTCGAAACTTTGCTTACCATCTTACTAGGGAGTGTTCTGCTGTTTTTGTCACCCAAAGCTTTATCAGTAAGCTCTAGATGACGTGGAGAAGATGTAGGTGCATGCTCATTCTTATGCGTCACATGCACCTTCTGATTCCAAGCTTCAGTTGACCCAGAGATCATTTTCTTTTCCTCTTCCATTTTCCTAGGAAATCCTTCAGCAGCGTTTCCATTACCAAGACAAGAGGAAGATTGATGAGATGTAAGCTTCTCATCCTGCAATGACTTCATCAAAGGTGTTTGAGCTACAAGCTCAGCTAAGGCAGAGGATTTGCCGTTGTTCTTGCAATGCCCCTGGGCTTTATCAAGTACATCAAAATTATGTGAAGAGTGTGCATGCTCCTCCTTTAGTCCCATCTTAAACTTTGACATGTGGTTCCCAGTGCCATCTGATGCGGCAAATTTTTCCTTAAGTTCTGGCATTTTCCAAGTAAGCTCTGGAGAGCTCTTTCCATAGCTAGTGCATGAAGAAGACACTGGAGATGAGTCATCCTCTTTATGCAAAGATTCTGTCAAAGACCTTTGACCTGCATAATGAGCATAGCGAGAGGATTCCCCATTCTTTACCGTGCTACTTAGGGCCATCTCTCGCAGGCTATGTTTAGAAGTTGGTGAAGATGAAGCTACCTCAAGCATGTGCTTCTGCTGTAATATGTCAGAAACAGATGACTTATTTTTCATTGTGTTTGATGGTGAGACATTTCCTTTTGGAGTCAAGATATTATGCCCAGTGTCAGGAATGTTTTGATGAACATGTGAAAAGGATGGAGACAATGCAGGTTTCTCGCGCTGATATACTTGATTGTTGGAGTCTTTTGACTCAAAACTCATACCGTTGGACAATGAGGTAGATCCAGTTCCTCTATCAGCAAGAGAACTTCTGTCTGAAGGCCATAAATCTAATTCTGGCAACTTTCCAGGAGAGTTCCCAAAAGTGTTAAACATTTTTTCTTCGGGAACTAGTGATATCTCAAGCATGCCTCCTTGAGCATCATCTAGAAAACGATCAGATGCACTGTCCTCAACTGCAACATTACGATACATAGTCATCATCCTCCCAGCTTCTGATGGACCACCTGTTTTTGATGAGCGCTTCAAGGCAGCCATTTCTGACGCCTGAGAAAGGCATAAACCCCTAAGTGCCTGTTTTAGATTAACACGTTCAGAAATACCATGTCCAGGTGAATAAGATCCACCAGAAGCTTTGACAGGCTTTTTCGAAGTGTTCTTCTTTGATGTACTAGCTTGGCTTGGACGAGAAGGCCCATGAGATGAAGCTCTACGATTAAACATTTCGAAGAGCTGGTTAAGATCATCCTCTAAAGAACTTATGTTCCCAGAATTTGAGGCTAGAGATCTTCCATCTTTTTCCTCCCTTTTCAGTTCAGGTTTCATATAGTTGTTACCTCTATGATTTTCTCCTGGGATTAACTCCTCTTCTATTTCAATAATTTCACAATTTCCAGGAAACAAACTAACATGCGCCATATTGAAAGAAAACTTTGGCACAGGGGTAGACCAGGAGGTCTCTCATACCAATCTACTCCAAAATAGCATCTGAACTTCTAAAACAGCAGGAATCTATTAAAATTCAGCTGCAGTTTCCAAAAGACGGAATAGTGAAATGATGGTAGATTCTTCCAAGTTCTTATTGCAAAGTCAATAAACGCCTGTTGAAAATGCAAAAATAATTATGTGATAAATCAATTAATACAGCCAATAGGGTAGAAGTTTCACTTGGGGCATCATGCAGACAATTAATTGGAGTGCCATATTCAATTACATTATATCAAATTGCAGAAACATGTACTTATATGCATTTGAGGTTTGGCAGTTTTGTAAGTTGGTTTTTCTTAGAAAAATGTCGAAACACCAAACAATACTATAAAAGAATAATTCAAATATTTCAAAAATAACTTTAAATAAATCATTTTTAAACAACCCATTCAAGTCCTAATAATCGATTATGCCGGCAGCTGGTCTAATGTCGAATCAAAAACTAATGCTTATCAAAGGCTTGGTGCACCTATTAAGAGAAAATTGGCTGCATGAGATAAATGACTTTCCGGCCAAATACATTTTACCTGGGATGGTACCTATGGTAAAAGAGTAGTTTCATGAGAACAATTCGCCGTTCTCTCCCATTAAGATTCAAAATATTTGTAAGGCTGCATACATATGACTATATGAAGCACCCCCACCCCCCACCCCGACTCTCCTCCTTTCTCAATCCACTTAGAGTAAGCGCGTCAGTCGAGGCCATATTAAGCAATCAACATTCTTCTTCCTATTCATTTAAAGGGTAGTTTCTCGAAAACAAATACGAAAGATGAGGAAAATTTAGCAAATAATTTGACCAATTAGACTTGTCATATGGATTTCGATTATGCGAAAATCAAGCTTAGGTAGGAAAAATGATGAAGAATCAACCACATTTCCTTGTGTTCAACGACCAAACATGTCTAAAACACTGTTTAAGGTATTTTAGGTGGAACAAACCACTAGCCAATAGCCACTATAGCAAAGCTAAGAAATTTTGATTTACAAGCAACAACTTAAACAATCATAACCTATACTTCAGATTATCAAATGACCAATAAAATGATTAATTAAAAACACAAATGCAAGAAAACCACAAATGAAATTCTTTCAATACTTCCATTTCCCCAAATAATTACTAAAAAAAGATACTAACTTTTGTGCAAAAATATAATAAAATTAACATCAATTAATTCTAATCAAAAATTAGCTACAAAAGTATAACAGCAAAATACATTAAAAAATCCCAAATCAAATGCAAAGAAATAGAGGAACCCCATTTATAGATCTTCATTAACATTAAGTTTTTGAGAGATTTTGAACCAATTAATTGAAATAAAAAAAAAAAAAAATCCCACAAATTAGGATAAAATAAAAACAACCCAAAATACCCAAAAATATCAATTACAAGAACATCAAACATTTATTACCTCAACAATCAAAAACATCATTAAAGCTCAAAACTTTCAGCATTTTAAAGCCCACAAAAAAATAAAAAAGCACAAATTAAAATGAGCAAAATACCTGAAATAATGTAATGAAGATATAAATTACAGCTTTAGGACAAATTGGGATTTTGGGTAAGTAATAATAGTGAGCAAAAAAACTAAAAATCAAAAACCCTAAAATAAAAATTGAGATTTTTTGTAAGAAAAAATTAAGATTTAGGGGGGTTTGTATGAAGAAGACAGATTAATGGGGAAGCACTAAAACTAAAATACAAACAAAAAATGAAAGGGAAAAAGTTTTATTTGAGTGAGGGGGAGTTGTTTCCTCTTTCCATACTGGCTCAGATTATTTTGTTAAGGTGGGTCCCACTTTCAAAAATAAATAAAATAAAATTATGTTGGGTGGACCTCACGTATAATAAATTTTATACACTGCAACATAAAAATATGTATAATTTCATGAGTTTTTTTTTTTTTCTTTTTAAGTTGGTAGTTTACCTTTTGTGTTACATAAAAGTGTGGGATTTTTTTTTATTTTTTGGAGGGTCTATGTTTTTGGATGGGGTGCAAAAAAAAAAAAAAAAAGAATTTTGTTGCCATTTTGAATGATCGAATTTTGTTGTTGAAAAAGACATCTGCTTATTTCCATAAAACAAGATGAGGAGGAAAAATAACTTCGATAATTATTATTATTCTCACTCGTCACTATAAATTAGTTGAAACAAAAATAATATTTTATGACGTATAAGATATTTATTGTAATTAATTTATGGCTGATGTAGTATTATAAATCAGCATTAATTATTAGGATTTGTTTGGGTTGTATGAGATGAAATTCTCACGTATAAACTTAATTCTTTCTTTTTATGTATTCAACCTTTGCTCCATGTGATTTGATAGTATTACCTCCGTTAACAATTATGTGCAACACTCTCTATTTCAGGATGTTATCGATTACTTGCACCACTTTATTTTTTTTCTTATATAGTAAATTTTTAATGGTGAAATGACGAAACTACCCCAGCTTAATTATTTACTCATACACTTTAGTTGGTGGACCCAATTGATTAATCAGTTAATCTAATTTTTTTCTCTCTCATCAATATACTTACCCATACCCTTATATTTTCCTAAACATCATTACAAAATTTTACCTAAGAGTTCGTGTCACCCCAAGTGTTGCATCCTTTCGTTAACGGGGGTAGTATATCATCTCTTCAACAAGTTTAGTAAAGAACATATTGTTCTGTCGATGGAAAGAAGAACCTAACTTCATTAAACCGTTATTGAAATTTTGATAGCTTTTGAACCACCCTTACAAAGGAGTCACACGAACATTACAAGATTAAATGAGATTCAAATTCAAACATTACCTCAAATCTTACTAAAACACAAAACACAAACAATATACTCCTAAATATCACTTGATATTCTTACACATGATCACATGAAAGTGTCCAACAAATATAGGTCACAATATTCAAAATGAAATAATGATTGATATTTAACTGTTTTGTAAGCAATATTCTTCGAAAATCTAACTCCAAGAGGTCAAATTCAAAAACTGAGTAAAATCTTCAAGTAGATAATTTCGGACTTCAAAAATTGAGTAGAATCTAATTCAAACTCTATTTTTTCTCAATACACTAATTATACCAAACTTTCATAGTTTCATGGCTATTAAAGAGTTACTTGAGCAAGTTCATTAGAAATTGTAATGTTTGTCACAACCCTACCAAAATGTTTGACACAAAATTGCAGTCTAACAAATAAGGGTAAGTTCGAAATAAGAACATTAAGCATATATATATATCCTTGATGTTTAACACTTCCACACTTAAATTCTTTATGCTTACGGACACAATGACTCGGGGAAGAAATAACAAGAAAGTAATAGGCTTCAATAAAGATGAGCTAACGATGCAATAGAGGTTACTAGTTAAAAATGATATTAAATCGGTAAATCTGACATAGCTATCCTCAAACAACACATGTGAGTGTCTAACATGTGTTTTGTGATTTTGAAAGAGAGTAAACCACATTGACAAATAGAAAGAAATTAAACTTATTGTCTAGACTCGTATCTAACATGATACTAAAATCAGGTCATCGACTTTGGTTATATCATCTAATCACAACAAGTTTCAAAATTAATTATAGATTAATGATCTAATATGTATTTAAGGATTGATAAAAAGAAATTTATGATCTTCATTTCTCAAGTACTCTGTAACATATTAATCAAATAAGTTATGAATTGTTGTAACTTGTAAAGGTTTATTTTTTGATTATAAATCGGCAAAGCTAAGAGCCGACTTTAGTGAAATTGTTATGCATGTTATTGTAGGGTCGTAGATATAAGTAAACTAATAGTTGATTTTTTAATAACTGATGATGATAATGATTGTGGAAGACTTAGTACCTTTTAAAGAATACTTCGTGGCTCACTAATCATATAAGTGCAGATCAAACCTATGTACATGTTGCTATGATTACTTATAAATTAGACAACATGATGAACTTATAATACTAACAATAATAATTGGGGTGTATATGTACGTGGTACAAGCAAAATTGTTGCCACGACTTGATGACCCTCATCTAATTAAGGTTTGTATTTTAGTTTTTATAGAGCATCTAAATTAAGTTGATCTAATCAATTTTCGGCCCTTGTCATTTAAATTATCATCAAAGATAGAATAGAATAGTACTCTGTATTTCTCTATTCAAACAGTCCGAGTGATTAATAAAAAGTCTTTTAAATTGAAAAAATCGAAAGTATCATGTAGCTTTAAAGGTGTATTCTATAACATATGCTAGTGTTTTTGCAAATGTACAAATTGTTCTCACTAATATAAAAGTACATCATAAATATGTTTAATTTAAAATAGAGAGGAAAACTTAATTAGGAACTTAGGATATAAAGGTATCCAAAGTATAATGATACACAATAAAAATGTAAAGAAGATGATGAAAAAAGAGTATCCAAAGTATAACACATGTTATGTGAATTCATAGTATTGTGTCTTTATATAATAATCTATGCAGCAGAAAGATGCCAAATGCTGTCAGCGATTTAGGTTGCTAATGTACAAGCATGCAGTGGTTTTGGAGATGAAGAAAATTTTTTTTTTTTTTTTTTTTTTTTGAAGGAAGACAATTTCATATTTAATGCGTAATGAATAGGCACATATATACTCACTCAATGCTTAAAAAGAATGTATTTATTGTGCTTCATACTGGATGAACAAATACGTTATCAATCTCCATTCTAAAGTAAAAAAAAAAATAATCACCAAAAAAAAAAAAAAGTAAAAAAAAATTAAGTTTTGTTTTAGAAGAAATGAAGTCAAATTTAATAATTTAAATTTTAAATACGTAAGTTTTAATTTGCAATGGACTTAACTAAAAATAAGCACAAAAAAATAAGTCAATTTTCAAGTAGGGAAATCCGTTTAATCCAAGAACATGATTCCAAAGATTTTGGATCAAACAAAAAACTCAAGATTCCTTTTTTTTTTTTTTTTGAAGCCATTAGGATTGTAGAGCAAAGATGAAGATCGATTCCAAAAGCTTCTGAAATTAGAAGAGAAACTCTAATTAAACTACAAACATCCTTAATACTACGTAAGCTACCCTCCTCATTCTCTTTCATTTAAGGGTCAAAAACTAAAAATGACTTTTGCCCCTTAATTCTATCCCCCCTTCCTTATATCCACCCTAAATACTACATATTATTTTGAAGGGATAAACTAATGATTAAAACACAACTATACAAGGAGGATCTTTACAATTCACCGCACATGACACCTTTATGCTAATTCACCACATATCACTCCAATCTAGTGATAAGCCGATAACCATAAAAAACATGTGTTCTAACTTCTAACCCACAAACTCGTGTTTGCAACAACATAACCTTACCATTTGATCGACGCAATTTTAATACATTCATCGCCACACAGTTCTATCATTATTTACAAGACAATAAACTTTTGTATAAGATCGAATACCAAAAATACAAAGGGAAATTTTCAGCTTCTAACTCTTAAAACGAAACTTTCAAGGGCTATCTAGTACCTTATTACATACATTTGTAAAACAACTTTTCAGTCTCGTATATGATTAAGTTTGGCTATGAGTTGTGGGAGAAATCTTTTGGCTTAAGGAACTATGAATTGTTCGGACCTCTGCTATAGCAGAATCTCCCTTGCTAACAACCTTCTCAAGTTCCCCAACCTTGTGAGACAGCAGCGTTGCATTTGAATTGGCAGACTGTATTAGTTTGTTTGCAGTATCCAAAGCAGTACACAACTGTGGCATGAGCAAGTAAGATGAGTCAAAAATCAAGAATGAAAATCCCATATACGTATCCATATCCCAACATTGTTTGTTCCATATCCAAATCCATATCACCGCATTGTTTGTATTAGCAAGAAGCTCAGCGTAATTGTAACTGTTTACAAGCTGAATTCATTTTACCTTTAATGTCAATGAAGTCCATGAATCATCTGTTCCTGCAAGTGCCTTGTTCAACTGATCGTAATTTTCCTGTAACAGCAAGGTTACGATTTAAATGGCAAAAAAATGTGCCACAACATGGTCACAAACAAACAAGAAAAACAAGGCTAGCATGTTAATAATCCATATGAGCATCAATTTCAGGTTTTGATTAATCTACAAACCGTAACTCTTTCAGACATCCCACATGTTTGACAAGGGGAATCCTTTAATTGAGGAGCATTACAATCGACATATGTCAAAGATGTCCACTATTGGAATTGGATAGCAAGCAACAATAAATCCAGAAAAAAAAATTACCCAAATCAATCAACATGCGAAATCACCTGGAAAAGCTGGTTGAGGTGAGAAGGGTCGGCGTTGTCTATATGAGGTGGCTGAGTGGTTGGAATGTTAGAGTGCTGATCTACTTCTTCTTCTGCTTCTCCAACGTCGCTTAGCAGATCTCCGATGCATAAAAGTGGTCCTCCTATCCCTCTCATCTCCCTTCCAATAATAATATTAATTTAAGACTCAAAAAATATTCAAATATTACAAAAATGACTTAAAACTATTTGTAAACAATCCATTCAAGTTCTAATAATCAATTATGTCGCCAGTTGGTCTAATTTCCAATCACAAACTAAGGCTTATGACAGGCTTGATGCACCAAAAAAACGGAAATTAGCTGCATTTTACATGGGATGATACCTATGCAGATAGAGTAGTTTTCATGAGAAGGATTTGTCGTTGTTCCATCTAAGATTAGAAATATACGTAAAGGTTGCATGCGTATGTGAAGTGCCCCCACCCCACCCTCTTTTTTAAACCCATTTAGCGTAGGCATGTCACTGGAGGCCATGATAAGGCATCAATACCTAAGCAACCAACGTTCTTCTTCCTATTCATTTAAAGGATAATTTCTGGACAACAAATATGAGGGAAATCTAGCAAAAATTTGAGCAACTAAACTTGTCATATTGATGTTGATTGTGCAAAAACTCAAGCTTAGGTATGGAAAAAAGATCAAGAATCAACCACATTCCCTTGTGTTCAAGGAACAAATATGTCCAAAACATTGTAAAAGGTATTTTAGGTGGAACAAACCACTAGCTAGCAAATAGCAACTTTGGCAAAGCAAGAAATTTGATTTACAAGCAACAAGTTAATAATAGCCTATAATTCAGAATATTAAATGAGCAATAAATTGATTTTTTTAGCAGCAAATTAATTAATGAAACACAAATGCAAGAAAACCACAAAAGGGATTCTTTCAATACTTTAGTGCAAATATATTGACATCAACAATTCTAATCAAAACTGAGTTACTCGCAAAACAATAACAGCAAAACACACAAAACACCCCAAAACAACTGCAACGAAATAGAGAAACCCAATTAGCAGATCATCATTAGCATTGATTTTTTCAGAGACTTTGAACCAAACCAATTAATTGGGGGAAAAACACACAAAATTGGATAATTTAATATCAACACAAAATACTCAAAAACATCAATTACAAGAATATTGAACATTTACCACCCCAACAATCAAATAAATTACCAAAGCATTAAACAATCAGCATTTTAATCCCACCCCAAAAAACAAATTAATATTAGCAAAGTACCTGAAAGAATGTAATGAAGATAAAAATGTGATGTTGGAAAATAATGAATGTGAGAGATAGTGAGCCAAAAAAATCAAAAACTCTAAAACATAAAATTGAAATAGAGTGATTTGAAAGAAAGAAAGAACATTAAGATTAGAGGGGGCTTGTTTAGACTTTAGAGAAGACAGATTAATGGGGAAGCACTAAAACTAAAAATGAAGGGAAATTTAGTGAGGGGAGTTTCCTCTTTCCATACTGGCTCAAATTATTTTGTTAAGGTGGGTCCAACTTCTCAGTATTAAGATTGAGAATTCAATTGCCTGGGATACACCCTTGCAAAGAGTCACAAGTGTATTACATTTAAACGATTGAATGAGATTCGAATTCAAACATTAGGTCAAATCCTACCAAAACACGAACAACAATATACGTATTAATTGATACATTCTTAAACATTATGACATGAAAGTGCCTAACAAGCATAGGTCACAATTTACAAAATCCAATAACGATTGAAAAATAACTGTTTTTGTGAGCAATATTCTTTGAAAAATCTAACTCCAACGGGTCAAGTAAAGTCTACATAACTTCAGACTTCAAAATCTTAGTTGAATCTAATTCAAACCTTTTTCAAATAAACATGACAAGGTTGGCTTGCATTACAACAACAACAACAATGTTTTTCTCAACCCACTTAATGGCTATTTAAGACTTTAACAAGTGCTAATATTGCAAAGGAGTTACATGTGCAAGTTCAATTGAAATTTTGATGTTTGTCAAAACCCCACCAAAATCTTCACAACTTTTTGAGGCAAAATCGATACTAATTAACCGATGATTAGAAGTTTGGCCTGCCAATATTTAAATATATAGAAAGACAAAGAAAGAATTAGACGACATCCCTTCTTTGAGGATTGAAGCCTAGCAAATCCAAGGTAAGAAATTAATGTTGAGACACTAGAATTCTTGATGCATGTGGAATGTGGACACAATGACTCGTTGAAGAAATAATATCAGCAAAGCAATAGGCTTCCATAAAGATGAGCTAAAGATACAATTAACTGTTTGGCAGCAACTTTATCATAAGACAACTAATATCATCTTGTCTAACCATAATAAGTCCCAAAGTTAATTATAGATTAATTATGTGATAGAAATGTTTGATTATGTAATGTAAACTTTTGGTCATTTGATATAGACTAGCCATATGTTATACATTCAATTGATTTGAAATGAGCTAAAAAATGTTGGGGTTATTTACTCCTACTTGGGGTAAGAGTCCATTACTTTTTAGGCTAGTAATAGAGTTAAAGTCATATGGGTATTTGTCTTAGGCCCATGTGAAGTAAAAAGTCAAACTAAGGCATTTTGTGGAGGCTTAATCAGAAGTGAGAAGGCTGAAAATTGTACAAAATAAAGAGAAGGAAGAGAGAAAGGGATCTCTCCATTGAAGTGTTGGTCAGTTTTTCCACCCGATCGAGACCCAAACGAAAGCTGATTGACATCAAGTTTTGGCACAACGTTCCTAACATCTCGTGCTCTACATATCCAACGGTTGGTTTATTACTTTGTGCTCCAGTTGTTGGTAATCTCTAATTAGCCCTAATCTCTCCGTAATTGTGTTTATCCACTAGTTAGTGATGTTTTTGGAAAATGAGTTGTTCCAAACATATTGTTTGATGTTGTAGAGCCTCTAATAGTGATTAGAGAAGTATTATTTGGTGTACCCATTAACTATATTTATTAGTGGAAGAGTTTGGTGCCGGCTTACGGTACCTGTGGTTTTCTCCCGGTTTGGGTTTCCACGTATATCTTGTGTGTGCTTTGTTTTATTGCATTTGGGCTATTAGAATTGCCTATTGTTGTTCATTTTTTGGTATCTCAAGATTGAAGTGAGTTTTCCCATTCTACAACACAAAGGGGAAAGTGATTGATTTTAATTCCGCTGCGTTATATCGAATGAACAAACCATTTGATTAAGGTGGTCGTAGACTAATCTCAATTTCACATCAAATTATACAATATTGTACTCCGGTTTATAAAAAAAACCATAGAACTACAAAATTAAAGCAGAAAATAAAATCAAAAAGTGACAATCGTTTGAACTCCATTCATCTTCTCTATTCGAAATTGATAACATATAATTAACTAAAAAGGTAAAGTGATACGGATTATAAGTTTTCAACACAAAACAACAACATAATAATAATAAGAAGAAGAATAATTGAAACAGTAATCTGAATTAAAACTTGGAATTAGAAAATCAAAAAAAAGTCCCTAACCTGATTTCAAGGGCACGACTACAGAATTTGATCGAATTGCGAGTTCGAACCCTAAAACTGAAACGCGAAATTGAGTTATGGTTTGAATGTTTATCAATGGAAGGTTGATAATGGTTTTGGACTTTTGAGGGTTTTTAATTGAAGCTCGACTTCATGCGTGCAGGCAGTTATATGAATCTCGAGCTTATTCACACTAATGTTTGTGATCTGATAGATACCACAGCTAGACAGAGGGCAGGGGTCTTTCCATCTGTTGTAAGTTTAAATCTGTGCAAAATTTGACCCGATTGATTGTAGTCGTAGAATCGACGACATATATTGCAACCCATACAAATCTTTATTATCAAATTTTAGGCTCTATTCTCTTTGTCTTATTTTCACTTATTTTCAATAAAAATAGGTTCAATTCATCAAAAATCAGTTTCAATTCTTCATAAATTGTTAATGATTTCAGCAAAAATGAGTTTAGATAAGTAAAAATAAGTTCAGTTCAGCAAAAATAAGTTGAGGAGAACAGGGTCTTAAATATTCCATTAAAAATAAAACCCTAACTCTAAACTCTCATAAGGAGCATGCGGGTTTAATAGAAAGAGAATATATTTACTTAATAAAACATAAATCGGAAGCATTTTATAAATTCAAAGGGTTTCAATATGAGGTACGAAATTAATTTGGCAAGACAATAAAAGCTCTACGGTTTAATCAAGTAGATGAATAATCCGATCAATAATTTGATAACTAACTTATAATTGTGGAATACTTTCACAATTATCTTCCTAAAAAACAACATAATTAAATTGTCAAACTGAACTTAACGGAGAAAACGAAAATGGTTAGAAATGGTTGATCTATGACAAGTCAAATTAAACTTTCATTGTATATTTGGAGATATGCCCGAAAAATTACAGTATCAACGCTCAACAATATTTCGTCAAAAAGATCTTGAAAGGACACCATATGAATTATGGATGGAATGGGAAGATTCCCAAATTACTTTTACAAAAATTTGGGCTGTAATGAAACAACTAATTTTTCGCAAGCTTGCACCTAAATCTGAGTAGTGTTTCGTTGTGGGTTATCCAAAAGAAATTAAGGGTTACTAGTACTATACTACTTTTATAACAAATTAAGAAACAAACTATGTTGTATTGACCGCTTTTAGAAAGAGAATTTCTCTAAACTGACATCAATTAGGAGAAAGCTACAATAGATCTTGATAAAGTTCGAGATGACTAGTAACAATTGAGGAATTACAAAAATCTAACAGTTAGATATATAGTAAAATATATCACGACCCCTTTTGGTAATTTGTGTTGTAACGGGAATTTACAAATCCTGTTTTATACTGTACAAATACGAAACGGGGTAGTTGGTGTCATATGGAATACAATATATTAATGGTAAAAGGTAAAAAACATATAATAATTATTAAATGGGGTACCATGTGATCATTCATGGGTTTTAAGAGCTGTCATGTAATTGTTACACAAAGTTTGTCCACTTCAGGTAGTTTGGAATTCCTATTTTTTAAAACAGGCATTAGACGTGTAATAAAGATCTGAAAATTTGAAAGTTATATTTCGAATACAGTTTGGAATTCACGATTCTTCAGTTCTTCATTAGGCGATTTATTGTGATGTGTTTCTCTATCGGTTTGGTAACTTCGTCATGTAAATCCGATTGTGGGGGTTTTATTGAATGTGAAACTGAAATTTGTTATAACGTTCAAAGTCCTAACAGTGGATGAAGTTTTAGGTGTTCATACAAATTGGTAAATAGAAATTAAATTATTTTGCAGAAAATACAATTTTATGGAGTATATAAGTAGTGGCTTGGAGTCTGTTAACGAAGAAGGTTTCCCTGTGTCCCATAAAGCTGGTCGGGTTGTTCCTCAAAAACGGCTTCGCTGTGTGCAGAATCTGATAAAGGAGTGGAGTAGGATAAAACCGATGATGGTGTGGAGGTTAAGGTTAGTCAAACAACGAAAGCGATGAACTTACATGGGGTGTTGCACAATGATCCTAGCAAAACCCATTCATTTCGCACCTGTTTGTCACCACATAAATGTTTCAGACTGTAGCTAAAACCTTTGATATTCACTGGCAACAAATTTGACCAAAAACAACTTTAAAAAAATTTAAAAGCCTAAAATGTTGGACTCTTCCTACACACGAGGCATTCCCTTTCATTTACAATCTAGCCCACACAACAATTAAAAAATTAAAAAAATAATAAAAGAAATAAAACCAAAATTTGTGGTCACAGTATACATACACTTGCTGACACATTGGGACCATGCACTTTTCTTTCTTTTTGTTTATTTAATAGCTGCACACAGTTACAAAAACAACCTATACTCGTTACAGTGAATGCAAATACATGTAACTGTACAACTAATACAGCAAATACACAATACATATATAGCCACTCCTTTTAGCTATAATTACACTTGTTTTATGTGATATCTACTTAAACTATCTAACAGTTAGACTTGAGGAAAGCCTCGTGACATTTAGAGTTGAAAACTCATAACATCGATGAAGAACTCATAACATCGATGAAGCTTTAGTTTCAGTCGATATAGAAGAAAACCAACCAGTTGTGCAACTACACGTAAGGGTGAGAACTGAAAAGTATAGAGTATTAAATTTCTACTAGCAAGGTATATATAAGCATAACGATAATGATAAATTTTATTAAGGGAGAAAGATGATTAACTGGATTTTATTTAATTCAATAGATAGAAAGCCTTTTTATAGGCCATACACCCATAACTAAACTAACATAAAAACAGAAAAATGAAAGTGGAAACATGATCCACTAAGGGCACTAACCCACTAACAACATAGCCTACGAAATACCTAAGAACTTAGGAAATAATTCAAACACTCCTAACTAACAATTACCAGTTAAATCCTAAATTATAGTAAAAACTAACAATCAACTTTGAAGGATAATTCAACACACTCCCTCCCTTCAAAATCTAACATTAGATATTCGTAGACAATAATTATGAAGCACTTCTCTTCATCTTAATGGTGCACGTCACACCACCTAGCAATAATTTGTTGATGCATGTCTCACCAACATACCTTTGGATTTTGGAGCACTTCTCTCCATGGTGCACTTCTCACCCACAATTCTAAAATAACTCTTCTTCTACGACTGCTTGTGCCATAGCCTCTTTTTCATTATCTCGAACCCTGCAATTTTTAGCCATATGTCCAAAATTTTGACATTTGAAGCATTTTGGCTTTCCCTTATGCCAACAATCTTTTTCCTCATGACCATTCTTGTTACAATTGATGCATTGGAGAAATTTTCCTTTTCCCTTATATTTTGCTAAAAAGGCCTTTTCACCTTTTTCTTCATCTTCATTTCTCATAATCCTTCTTTGATCCACCGCATGCAATGAATTGATTAGTTCAGAAAATGTTAACTTGGACAAATCTTTAGTATCTTCAAGGGATGAAATTTTGCCTTCATATTTTTCCGGAAGGGTCACTATTAATTTATTGACCACTCTTTGACTACTAAAGTCTCCACCAAGAAGTTTTATTTGGTTGACTACGGACATCAACCGACTCCCATACTCTTTGACTCCTTCACTACTTTTCATTCCCATTATCTCAAACTCTCTCTTATGATTCAAAATTTGCATTAATTTTGTTTGGTGATTTGCTTCATACTCCTCTCTAATTCTTTTCCCATGCTTCCTTTGGCGATTCACAACCCATTATAGTTGTGAAAATTTCTTCCGACACGGCCCCGTGTAGACACAAAAGTGCCTTTGGCTTTCGAGCCATTTCTTCATCATATTTTTTGATTTAGATTAGTGTAGGATTTTGTGGAAGAGGAGTAGGATCAATATCACTCTCAATAACCTCCCATAAACTCAAGGCTTTCAAATATGATTTCATTTTGATAGTCCATGATTGATAATTTTCACCTTTGAAAATGGAAATTGAAAGAGAAAACTTATTTGGAAGACATTTTTTATGAGCCCTCACAATTTTTGTAAACCTCACAAACTATAGGGATCTAACCTGATGTTCTGATACCATGATAAATTTTATTAAGAGAGAAAGATGATTAATTGGATTTCATTTAATTCAATAAATAGAAAGCCTTTTTATAGGCAATACACCTATAACTAAACTAACATAAAAACAGAAAAATGAAAGTGGGAACATGATCCACTAAGGGCACTAACCTACTAACAACATAACCTACGAAATAGCTAAGACTTAAGAAATAATTCAAACACTCCTAACTAACAATTACCAGTCAATTCTAAATTATAGTAAAAACTAACAATTAACTTTGAAGGATAATTCAACAGATTGAATTCTTTGCCAAAAAAAAAAAAAAAAAGGGTAATTGAAAACTATGAAATCCTAGCTACTCTTAGAAAGTAGTGAACCTACCACCTACTAAAAAGTTTTATGATGAGCAATAATGTTTCAAACAAATGAACTCCATGTACGCCAATCTAAATATCCTTGCACATAATATAGTTATATTGAACGATTATCAATTGCATATATAGTACATACTTCTTCTCAATAAGCTCTACACACCCTTCTAGCTTGATTGAAGATCACTCACCTTTAGTATATTGATATAATAAATGAATAATAGAACAAAAAATGAAATAAAGAGAGGTATTATAGCTATAGATACTTAGCTACCAAATTAAAGTACCAATATTTAAGGGTATGCAAAAAATTCTGATTTTGAATTTCTATTCCGAATTTTTTTTTTATATTCGGTCCAGTTTTTGAAATTTGGAAAATCTGATCGGATGTCTGATTTTTAAAATGGGATACCAGATTGGAAACGGAATGAAAGTTATAAAATCCAGACTCAGGATTTAAGAAAAGAAAATTCGAAAAAATTTTGGTTTTCCGATTCGTTTTCTTAAGAAGATATTGAAGTGGCTTAGAAGAGAATTTGATTTAAAAAGGGGATCCGAAATTCTGAATTTCTGATCCGGATTTTCTAAGCATCTAGAATTTCGGTGTTTACGAAACAAAAACGAAATAAGTTTTTTTTATTCTGAAATTTCAGATCAGAAAATTTCCAATATCCGATTTTATACATCCCTAATAATGATGACATTGTTAGGCAAATAGGCACTAATATAACAACGTTTTAGATGAGACTATGAGGTCGGAGAGATACCAACGTACCATATGCTATATTCCAAATTCACCATAAAGAAGCTTAAATGCATGTAAGAATAAATGAATAGGTACAATTAATGTACAAAGTAAAGGGAGACAAACATTGTGTCTAACAGTGTAGAGATGCATATGTATAATTTACGTGTGGAATGTGGATAACTGGATACAAATGATAACAACATGCTGCCTAACTTCTTTAGACCTATTATTGTAACTTGTAAGTTGTAACTCATTTGCATGTTACTTTGCTCACATAGTCACATTAATCACACATATAGATCAATTTGTTGTTGGTGGGAATGTGGCATTTACATGTCATTGATTTTTTTTTTCCCCCAAAAAATACATAAATTAACTTTGCAAAATCATAATCCCCTCCTCAATATTTTAATACCACTTACTTTTCAGTTATTAATAAACTTTGTTTTTATTTGTTTGTGAAAGAGAGAGGCACAACCCCTAGAAAGCAAGCAATCAAAAGTCCAAACAACAAAAATAAAATAAAACACTACAACTGCTAGACTAAACTAATCTAAGTCAACGCAACCTAACGCAACGTAACCCATAGCTTGAAACAACGAACCAAACAAGTAGTAACCTCACCTTTATGATCATAGTCTCCCATAAAATAGTTCTAAGATTCTTCGGTATTGTATGAATAACACATGAATTATTATTTAATTTACAAAATGTTATATAAGACGTTTTTATTTGGTAAGATGACTAAATAATTATACAAAAAAAATATTAAATTAGATTATAAAACACAATAATTAAAGAAAATCTGCATTTAAGGTCTTACTAACCTTAAGACGGTCTTACCAAAAATTTGTTATGAATAGGTAATGTTTCTGTGCAATTGTATGAGATCAATGTAGATCTTATTCATCCAATAATCATACCCCAAGTATTATTCGATCATTAGCTATGAGTACAAATACATTATATTCATAATTTAGCTAATTTTACATTATTAATTAATGAAATACCAATTTTACAAAGAATTTGACAAAAGTCCTTCGATGCTTAAAAAAAAACTAATTCATACTTTTTTTTTGATAAGATATATTAGTCATCCTATAGCTCTGTACGTAACACTGAATAACAATGGCTTAATTAATTATTAAGAAGAATTGAAAAGCAGCAAATTACATTGATTTATAATCATTATTAAGATTACACGAATCAAATTGACATGTATTGGCTTATTGGCTGAATAATAACGCGCAATTGGACATGCATAGTATGTAACAAAAACATTGAAAAATACAAAATTTGTAAAAAACATTAAGCCATGGTCAATAGCAAGAATTTGGATTTATATAAGTAATTATTTTTGAATTGAATAAAATGCGTCGATTTATAATGAAAAATTTTCCGGTGTATATACAATTAGTAAAATGTTTATACTAATTATAGATTTTTATTCATCCAATTAGGGATGTCAACGACTTGATCATACACTCGTGAGCAGTATCAACCGTATATAAATAAATGAGTCTAAACAACATTTTAATCTCAAATAATAAACAAGGTTTACTTAAACAAGTTATTATGATTAACTAAACTAAAGTTTGAAAGGTAAACTTTCTACCTTTTCGAATTTTGCAAAACAGAGCTACATAGTTGTTAAAATATATATTACTGTTTCATACAGCCGTCAGGATGGCCGAGTGGTCTAAGGCGCCAGACTCAAGTTCTGGTCTTCTAACGAGGGCGTGGGTTCAAATCCCACTTCTGACAACTTCTATTTCTTTTGTACTTTAATTTCTTTTGTTTTTCCCCACCTAATCTAATGACTTTTTATTGAAAGGTTTCTTGTCATGTAGTATATGGTAAAATTATCTAAGGATAAATGATTTTAAAGTTGTTTTAAAAGTTTTATGGATCAAATGGTAAATGCACTTTAATTTCTTACAAACCTGAGATTGTGAGTTCAAGTCTTCGTAAATATATGTGTTTACGGTTGAGTATCATAAACGTGCCACGTAGCTGTTTGCAAAAATCATCATTGCCTTTTAATTTATAATATAGATTGGATGAAGTTTTATAGAGAAAATGCAAGAAGTTGAATGAAAGTGAATGTCTTTAATAAGCTCTTACTTCTTAGGGTTAATGTTAGTTCTAGTATTGACAATAATGTTGATAAAATCTTAATAATCACATTGCTAATATAAAGGTTCAATTAGATAATAAAAATTTACCATAAGGACATGTCTTCGAACAACCAAAGGTTTGTTACCGCAACAACTAGAAACTAGAAGGATAATAGAAGGCCTAATGCGTAAAGTGAAAAGAAAACCCACATTGTTATTTGCATATGCATTACTAGTTATAGATCCGAATCATGTTCCGAATCATTGCATATTTATTGTGACCAAGAAATTGAAAAATAATCCATAAAATTTTATTAAACGAATAAAAAATATATAAGCGAGGTGATACACACATGTAAGATAATTAAAATTAGAGTTGTATAACTATAATTAATGCAATTATATGTATGTTTTAATAATTAAAAGTAAAAAAGTTATTTGAAAAGTTTTTTGTTTGCATAGTTAATATAAAATGGGTCATAGTCACATGATATCATTATTACTTGGAAATTATGAGGTTTGGGTTGGAAATGTCATGTCAGCTATGGATATAGAGAGAATTATACTTTTTGTATCTCTTCTGTGAATGGTTATACTCCCTCGGTATCAATTTAGTTGTTACATAGAAAGATGGAACAAAGTTTTATGCATGTCATTTTCAATGTGGGAGACCGGGAGCCACATGTTTATTTATTTGTTAAAAAGGTAAAGTAAGATTAAATCTTAGTTGAGTAGTAGTTAGAAGGATAAATTAAGATTACGTAGATGTAAAATGACAAAACTGAGGACAATAAGGTAAAGATACATGTGGACCCTACTTACCAAAATAAGTAATGTAGCAATTAATTTTGGATTTCTATTTAAGGGAATTGTACCAAGTAAAAAAAGACGGAGGGAGTACAATTTTCTATAGGGGATTGCTAAACATCGCCCATAAAAACCTTATAATCGCCCGTATTTTGTATCAACTTTTTACAATTGCCCTTCCCTCTTCTTTCCTCCCTCTAACACTCTCCCTTTACTTCTTTCTCTAAACCACCATCACCCTCACCAATTCAAACACCAACTCGATCAACCACATATCACCATTCATCCAACTCACAACTCAAACACATCTCACCATCCAAAAAACCAACATCAACAAGAGGTTTAAGGAGTCATGGGGGTAAAATATGATGTATATGGGTGAGGTTGTAGTAACGAAGGAGAAAGAAAGAGGCGTGGGTGGTAGAGTACACTTTGTGTAGTAAACACGGATTGTAATATGACCATCTCTCACGGTTTCAATCATATCTTACAAAGTATAATTTCAATTAACATGATTCTAAATGAATTAGAAACTATACTCAAAGAGATTTCCAACGGTAGTTCGTACGCCTTGTATAATGTTCTGAAGAAAAAGTTATGGCTATTTGAAAAAGACCATGTGAAAACGGATTGTAATGATCACCTCTCATTGTTTCGGCCATATCTCACAAAGTATAACTCGAATGAACATGATTCTAGTTGCGTTGGAAAGTAGACTTAAAGAGATTTCCAACGGTAGGTCATACACCTCGTAGAACGTTTTGGAGAAAAAGTTATGGTCATTTGAAAAAGACCCTGTGAAACTGCCGTGGACCAAATGAAACCTGCCCCACTAGGCGCAGGTCTCAGTCAACCTGCGTCTAAATCAGTCGCAGGTCTCAATTTTAAAAAAATAAATAAATAAATTTGAGACATGTGTCTGATTTAGACGTAGGTGTCAGGATACCTGCGTCTAAAACAGACGCAGGTCTCAATTTTTTTTATTAATTAATTTTTTTTTAAATGCAACTAATATACTCCCTCCGTTCCCTTTTCTTGACGGTCACTATTCACTTCTCATTTTGATATATGATATAATAATAGTGGTAGGGTCAAGTTAGAGTAATAATTGATGAGAGAGAAACAAGTTGCAACTAATAGAAGCTTGATTAATGGGTGGTGTGTGGGGTCCATTTTAATAAAAAAATATTAAAAATCTAATAAAGTTGTAATGTAAAGAAAAATATGGAACATAGAGAAACAAGATATGTAAAGAAAAATAGGGAACGAAGGGAGTAATTAAGATTTTTTTTGGAGAGTAAAGGGCAGAGTTGAAAAAATAGGTGAGAATACGGGGTGATAGAAAGGAATTTCCGGACGACGTTTAGCGTTTCAGTTTTCTATATAGGAATGCTATTCATTGTCCACAAACACTTACTACTGTCCACAATTGGCAAGTTAACGTACGACTATTGTAAAATAGTAATGTTATTATTGATCCTAATTTTATTCCTGGTATTTATGAAACATAAGAATAAGCCTTCTGATTCTTATCCTTATCCTCCGTATATCGGGAAGTAATTAAGAGACACCATTTTTCTTTGTAACCAACTGCCCATCCTTAAACTAACTTCTGAAATTCTTAACCGTCTACTCTACTTTGGCCAATTGGCCTTAAGGTTGAAAATGGAAATGGGCTGCGTTGGACCTTTGGTAAGTTAGTTGTGGTGGCTAAGTCGATTGGTTTTCTATTCCCAAAGTTGAGGCGGTATACAGTATTGGATGAAACTAGTGATTCTAAGTTAGCAAGTTTGCAACTTTGCAGGCCATAAATTTCAATCCCCCCTTTATTTTTTAAGCTATATAACAAATGCTCCAAATTATTTTCAAATAAAGGTAGCATACACTTTCAGCTTCAAATACTCTAATCAACTACCACATTGAGCTCATCTTGTGGGAAAACATCAGGCTCATACAACAGGCATGTTAGCCAAATACTTCTCAGCTTCCACATAACAAAAGGACAATCTAATTGAAACAATATGTAGTTTCTATTGACGACCACATAACATAACTAGTGGAGTGAAAACAAAATTCTTGACAATTGTAAATTACAATAAAACTTCAACCTCTAGCCTTAGTAAGTGTAACCCTTAACAAACATACCCTTCTTTGCTTCTTCATTCTCCCCTTCGGCAGAGTACCTACCAAGTTGAGCAAGGGAATTAGCCTTTGCACGCACCAAAAGAGATTTTTGGGCAGCTTCAACATTCTCTGGACGTCCTTGCCATGTCTTCAGAACGCTGTTCTGTAGTGCACGAGCATACGAGAAAGAAACATGCCAAGGGTTGGGGCTTTGGTTCATTGCATTGAGGTTTAAAGTTGCCTCTACTTCTGATTGACCTCCGGACAAAAACTACAGCACAAAAATTTTAACTTCTAATTAACATAGCACAACAACCAACCATTAAACACAATTGATGGGTGAAACAGATAGCCCTTAACAATAAACACAGTGTTGGTGTTTTGACAACTGAATCACTAACAAGTGTATTCCCAGTGACCTTTTATTACCCCTTTTCTTTCATGTAATCGACTTTACAGGAAGAGTTAAGTCATTTATAGCCCATAGTCCACAGTTCATGCATAATTGATTACCAAAAAAAAGAGTGAAAAATTAATGAAGCAGCAGATGTATGCCTTCCCCATGCAGTACAAATAAATAAATAAAAAGGATAAAATTAAAGACAAGAAAAGGCTTTAGTTCATAACTTACCATAATTCCGGGAACAGCTGGAGGTACTCTCCTCTTAAGCATTTGAAGCGTATGTTTTGCAATAGTTTCTGGAGAAGCCTTCTCCTTGTGCTCGGCTCCAGGAGTAACCATGCTGGGCTTAAGAAGGATTCCTTCAAAAACAACATTGTTCTGGGCTAAGTAGTAAAAGACTTCAGCCCACACCTGTTGTGCTACTTCAAGTGTCCTCTCAATTGGGTGGTCACCATCGAGAAGAATTTCTGGTTCCACTATGGGCACAAGACCATTGTCCTGAAGCAAAAACAAGAATATAAAGAAAGAGAAAAGAAAACACTTATAGAATAGAACTGAGCATAAGGCATCTCCTCATTAGCTCAAATACACAAACTAACATTCTTGGAAAGACAACCCTGCCTCTAGTAAACTATCTTTATTAAAGCCTTCTAATACGTCTAAGTCCTAACTCAGCCATAACACAGAATCCTAAATCAAAACTTAGTAGTTTAGATTAGCCCAAACTCTATTCAGACGATCACAAGGTCAGAATTTTTGAACAACATACTATCCTGAATTACAGAACACTGAAAAGTCTAGGTGACATGAATTGATTGGTGAAAGTCTACTAAAAGAAAATGCTGAATCAATCAATTGAAGCCTTAATCCCATACATGGGGTCGGCTACATGAACCAAAACGATCATTCCATGTGGCCATTCACATGAATTTTCCTCCTCCAACCCCTGCGATCAAGAACCTCGTTCCAAAAGAAAATACAGAATAGTAAAAATCCAAGCTGTTTGTGTACCTGAGAAACAGCAGCATATCGAGCAAGTCCCCATGCAGCTTCCTTAACAGCCAGAGCAGAAGGTCCACATGGAACACTAACAACTGTGCGCCTATGTTTGTACACCCAAACAAGCCAATGTCAAGATATTTGCAGAAGATAGACAAACAAAACAATATTATGAGCTGAAAAGGTTATCAGCAGCAACAACAGATTCATGGCCTCACATTTCATGAAAAACTAAACCCTCGAGAAAAACATAAAACAAAAAAGAAGAAGAAAAAGAAATATACAGACACGGACAAGGGAGAAAGAATTTAAGTTTAGCACAGAAGATTGACTCACCATTTAGCAAAACGAGCACCCTGTTTATAGTACTCAGCAGTTCTAGAAGCCAGACCATCTAATCCTTGGCACCATGATTCATTGTTTGACCCTGGCAATGGAGATAAACCCTGAAAAGAGAAGAATGAAAAAGAACAATTATCAGGCAACCATCAAGCATTGGTCATTCAAGAATAGTAAAAGACAAAAACAACTAAAATCTCCATACCTTGTCAACCTTGATACCAGGTACAATGTTTTCATCACGTAGACAATCCACAAACTTCTTTCCATCGGTCGTAGACTGATAAAGAGTTTCTTCAAACATAATAGCACCGGAAATGTATTCACCCAAACCAGGAGTTGTTAGGAGAAGCTGCCTGTAGGCTTGTCGATTGACTTCTGTGTTATCTAAGCCAATGGATGCCAACCTCTTCCCACAAGTTGCATTCGATTCATCGATGGCAAGGATACCACGTCCAGGAGAGGCAATTGTTTTCTGCACAGTCCAAACAATAATAACAATTAGGTTGAAGACAAGAGAAAACTAACAAAGCAATCCTACAGATTTAGCATCTAAAGAATCGTCGAGCAAGGAACAGGCTAAAAGATAAATCATCATTTCTTCAAAACCTGGGAAAAGCTATTGGCAGGAATATATAACTTGATACGGATCACATTAACCAACTTTGACACACTCAATTAATAAAAGAAACGATAGAGCGCTGACTACACTACCTACAAGCAGAAATTAGTAAGATAATTATTACGTAACAAGAACACGGCAATCCAAATTATACAACATTACAACAAGAAACTTGATTCCATTCACCAGCATGATCCATGTTGCCAAGATGTATTCCACATAATCTACACGCAATCTTCACTTTTTCCATCAATAAGTAAACTAAGAGTGACATAAGTATGGGAAGAAGAGAGATAGAGACCAAAACAAACTTTGAAAAAGGTTTGTTGGCGAAATGAAGTTATCAGGATCTGAAGAAAATGTAGTGTTAAACACAAATGAATGGGGGAAGAGAATATTCCCATAACTTTTGCAATTATAAGCAGATCCCAAACTACTTCAGGACTAGACGAGTTTTTGTTATTGTAATCTATGCTTAGTCTTTAAACGAAAATCAAATTTGGCGTAACTTTTTAAATACAACCGATTGTACCTAGCAAGGTACAACCAAAGGCAAAAAATGTGTCGATTTGATTTGAAATGAGCAAAAATTTTGTCTTTGGTTGTACCATGTACATCTTCCCTAACCGAAACTAATGAACGAACCGGAGTGTATTTTCTTATACTAAAGACGAATTTAACAAGGCCAAATATAATTTCTCATACACGAGCCCACTGCTCCGAAACAATAATGACATTTGAGTAATTCATTGCTTTGATAGTGACTCTTTCAGAATCCATCTAAAAATGACATTTGCGTCCTTTCTCAAATTATTCATACTAAATGACACCAAACCTAGATTTCATTTCGGCATTTCGCAACCAAAACAGACAAACATCCATAAATCACATTTTCGCAACCTCAAAACAAGCATTAATTCAAAAATTTACAACTCAAAAACCGAAAATATTAACATAAATCCAAATCATCGTTACATAAACAAAATTATTACTAATATAAAATCAGATAATCATTACAAAACAATATTTCATTTCGAATGACGTTAATGTCTTTGCTTTAATTACTCATGCTACATGAAATTAAACCAAATGAAAGAAAACAAATCACAATTAACAAATTATAGATGCAAAATTATATCATGAAATTAATGCAAAAAATTCCGTAAAAACAACATAAAATCGCAGATCTAAATTTGAAACGAAGAAAAGAAGAAATTACAGCGGTATGAACGAGTTCATCGACGAAAGAAGCGCGAACAACAGGGAAGGAGACTCGACGAGTTTGAGGAGAAGATGAAACGCTGCGTTGAGAGAAGGAATGTTGACCGCTAAACTGAGAAGACGCAGCGTTTAGCTTCACGAAACTTGAAGTCGCCATTGTTGAAGGCTTAATTTAGTTAAAATTGAGGTTTTGGTTTTAAGATGGGATTTTGAGTCAAAAAGGAGAGTGGCTGCTAAAAAGGAGTTTAAGAGAGAAAGGTTGTTGGTTTGGTTGTTGTTCTAGGAAAGTCCGCGCATGTAAAATGGGGATTATTTAATTCAGATTAAATCCAAGGTGGTGTTAGGTGGAGTCTAGGTTGCATTGGTACTCTATTTTATTCTCATATCGAGACCCTACTTGAACCTAGTTGAAAATAGTTGAAATGAGCGGAGCTGAATTAAATTGAATTGAATTGATCAAAACTAAACTAAATTGAATGGATAGGAATTGAATTCAATTGTCTTTAATTAAAAGCTTTTAGTATTGGTTAATGTTTTTAATTATGAAGTAGTAATGGCCTAGTAATAATATTGTTTGTAGAAAATAGGGTTTAATAGAGAGTATTTGTGGGAGAGAATAAACCTACCTCTTTATTTAGTACCAAATTAATGTTTCCTGTAGAGTAAACCCTAGTATTCAGAATGTTCTAGATTATACCTAAGGGGTATAATGGACATCCACAAAATAATAATATTTTATAACACTCCCCCTTGGATGTCCATTATAAAGCAAATATACATCATTTTATAATGCGCATGTGCAATGCTGCCTCATTAAAAACCTTAACAGGAAAACCTAGTGGGAAAAACCATAGCTAAGAGAAAAAGAGTACAGCGCGCATTGACTCTCCCTCATGATATCATCCGTTGAGATCCTTGAGATGACGCAACCCGATTTGATGAACTAATTTCTTGAATGTAGCAGTAGGAAGCGTCTTGGTTGATAGATCTGCTAAATTTTCGCTTGAACGAATCTGTTGGACACTAATCTCACTATTCTTCTAAAGGTCATGGGTGAAAAAAAAAACTTTGGCGAAATATGCTTCGTTCTGTCACCTTAATGTACCCTTCATTGAGTTGTGCAATACAGGCTGCATTGTCTTCATATAATGTAGTCGGAGCTTGTTTTCCACATAAACGACCACAATCTTCTTGTATGTGCTGAATTAGAGACCTTAGCCATACACATTCTCGACTAGCCTCATGAATTGCTACAATTTTCTGCATGATTAGAAGAAGTAGCAACAATGGTTTGTTTCATGGAACGCCAAGAGATTGCGGTACCACCATATGTAAATACATATCCAGTTTGTGATCGAGACACATGAGGATCTGATAATACCCTGCATCTGCAAAACCAACTAATTCTTCTTTGGAGGTGTTAGAAAAGAACAAACCTTATCTTCGTACCTTGTAGATAGCGAAATATAGCTTAACCTCATTCCAATGCCTTCGGGTAGGACATGAGCTAAACCTTGCTATAGATTAATAGAGAATGATATGTCGGGCCTTGTGTGACTAGCAAGGTACATCAATGCTCTATTGCACTTAGATATGGTACTTCAGGACCAGAATCTCTTCATCATTTTCCCGAGGGCGAAAGGATCTTTTCAACATCTAGTGATCTTACAACCATGGCTGTTAACGGATGTGCTTTATCCATATAAAATCTTCTTAGACCTTCTCTGTGTATTGTAGTTTGATGCACAAGGATTCCTTCTTTTAGGTGCTCAATTGTAGCCCTAAACAAAATTTTGTCTTACCAAGATCTTCATTCAAACTCCTTTTTCAAGTATTCCACTGTTATTGAAATCTCTTCTGGAGTTCCAATGATATTCAAATCATCACATAGACAGCAATAATCACAAACCTGACCCAAGTTTCTTAATGAAAATACAAGGACTATAGGTCATTTTTATAATTTTTTTAACAAATATTCACTAAGGCGATTGTACCACATACGCCGATTGTTTCAATCAAAGGGATCTATTAACTTAATACAATGTTGTTCTCGAGAACGCCGAACCAGTTGCTTCAGGCAACTTGAAACCTTCCGGGAGTTTCATGTATATATCACTATCAAGTGGGCCGTATAAGTAGACTGTTACAACATCCATTAGTCGTAAATCAAGTCCATGTCTTACTGTCAGACTAATTAAGATCTGAAAGTAGTTGCATCCATCACGGAGGAAATGTTCTCCTCAAAATCAATACCAGGTCTTTGTGAGAATCTTGTGCAACTAAACGTGCTTTGTGTCTCACAATTTCACCCTTTTCATTTCTTTTCCGCACAAAGACCCATTATATCCCACTGGTTTTACACCTCCGGTATACGAAACTATTGGCCCAAATACTTCTCTCTTTGCAAGTGATTTCAATTCTGCATCAATTGCTTCTTTCCATTTGGCCAATCATCTCTTTTCCTACATTCTTCGATGGACTTAGGCTCATGACTTTTTTTCATTCATACATCAAGTGTTACATATATGCAAAAACATCATCGACGTCGATTTCATTTCGGTTCCAGTTATTCTAGACATGACATAATCTGTTGAGCTCTCTTCATTTCGGTACCTGAGGTTCTTCTAGAACACTATCATTTGTCATGTCTATGGTCTTCGGAAGATCCTTCATTTATTGCTTCCTCAATCTGGCCATTACTTATCATTGCTCCTTTTCTTTTCCGAGGATTCTTATCTTTGAAACCTACTGGTCTAACACGCTCAGGCGTGCCTTAGACTCATGAGATTGTCCTCATGGACATCATCTTGAGAGGAGCATTTACAGCTGGTATAATGTGACTTATTACTCTATTTAGGTCAGTAAATGCGTCTGGCAATTGATTTGCTAGCTTTGTAAATTAATTATCTTTTGAACTTGATAAGTTGATATTTTATATGTATTTTTACCCCCGATCCCGGTTGATTCTTAGCTCTAATACGACTCTTTTGAGCCATATTACTAACTTTTGCTATTTTCGAGTTGTTGTTGTGCTTTTTATTAGATTTTTTCAGGAATCGATGATTTATCGTTGTTTTTCCGAGCCTTTTGAAGCACTTGAAGAAGTTAGTAAAGAGTTGAAGTCATTTGGGAAGCTAAACTGAAGACTAGAATGTTAAAAGAAGAATTAAAGAGGCAATTAAGGAAGAACGAGCGAAAACCGAGAAACGAAGTAATTTCGGCTACCCGCCCGGGTCGGAGCCGGGGGGTTGTGCGGGTGAGGGCTGCACGCACCGGGTAGCCCGGGCGGGTGGCTCTGAAGGCCCAATTCAGCGCGTTTTCCCTTGTTTAGCCTAATTACTTAAGTGTTTTTCTCCTAATTAGTGAGATGTCGCCTCTT
>PYUH01004005.1:955208-975211 GCA_016808085.1 Suaeda aralocaspica | reverse complement strand
ACATCAAATCATCGTTACATAAAAAACAAATTATTACTATAAAATCAGATAATCATTACAAAACAATATTTCATTTCGAATGACGTTAAGTCTTTGCTTTAATACTCTGCTACATGAAATAAACCAAATGAAAGAAAACAATCACAATTAACAAATTATAGATGCAAATTATATCATGAAATTAATGCAAAAATTCCGTAAAAACAACATAAAATCGCAGATCTAAATTTGAAACGAAGAAAGAAGAATTACAGCGGTATGAACGAGTTCATCGACGAAAGAGCGCGAACAACAGGGAAGGAGACTCGACGTTTGAGGAGAAGATGAAAACGCCTGCGTTGAGAGAAGGAATGTTTGACCGACTAAACTGAGAAGACGCAGGTTTAGCCTACACGAAACTTGAAGTCGCATTGTTGAAGCTTAATTTAGTTAAAATTGAGGTTTTGGTTTTAGATGGATTTTGAGTCAAAAGGAGTGGCTGCTAAAAACGGTGTTAAGAGAGAAGTTGTGGTTTGGTTGTTGTTCTAGAAGTCGCTGTAAATGGGGATATAATTCAGATTAAATCCAAGGTGGTGGTTAGGTGGAGTCTAGGTGTTGCATTGGACTCTATGTTATTCTCATATCGAGACCCTACTTGCACCTAGTTGAAAATAGTTGAAATGACGGAGCTGAATTAAATTGCATTGAATTGATCAGAAACTAAACTAAAATTGAATGATAGGAATTGAATTCAATTGTCTTTAATTAAAAGCTTTTATTATTGGTTAATTTTTAATTATGAAGTAGTTGCCTAGTATATATTGTGTAGAAAATAGGTTAATAGAGAGTATTTGTGGGAGAGATAAACCACCTCTTATTAGACCAAATTACTGTTCCTGTAGAGTAACCCTAGTATTCAGAATGTTCTAGATTATACCTAAGGTGTATAATGGCATCCACAAAATATAATATTTTATAACACTCCCCCTTGGATGTCCATTATAAGCAATATAACATCATTTATAATGCGCATGTGCAATGCTGCATCATTAAAAACCTTAACAGAAACCTAGTGGGAAAAACCATAGCAAGAGAAAAGAGTACAGCGCGCATTGACTCTCCCTCATGATATCATCCGTTGAGATCCTTGAGATGACGCAACCCCCGTTTGATGAACTAATTTCTTGAATGTAGCAGTAGGAAGCGTCTTGGTTGATAGATCTGCTAAATTTTCGCTTGAACGAATCTGGGACACTAATCTCACTATTCTTCTAAAGGTCATGGGTGAAAAAAAAACTTTGGCGAATATGCTTCGTTCTGTCACCTTAATGTACCCTTCATTGAGGTTGTTCAATACAGCTGCATTGTCTTCTATAATGTAGTCGGAGCTTGTTTTTCCACATAATCGACCATAATCTTCTTGTATGTGCTGAATTAGAGACCTTAGCCATACACATTCTTGACTAGCCTCATGAATTGCTAAAATTTTCTGCATGATTAGAAGAAGTAGCAACAATGGTTTGTTTCATGGAACGCCAGAGATTGCGGTACCACCATATGTAAATACATATCCAGTTTGTGATCGAGCACATGAGGATCTGATAATACCCTGCTCTGCAAAACCAACTAATTCTTCTTTGGAGGTGTTAGAAAAGAACAACCTTATCTTCGTACCTTGTAGATAGCGAAATATAGCTTACCTCATTCCAATGCCTTCGGGTAGGACATGAGCTAAACCTTGCTATAATTAATAGAGATGATATGTCGGGCCTTGTGTGACTAGCAAGGTACATCAATGCTCCTATTGCACTTAGATATGGTACTTCAGGACCAGACATCTCTTCATCATTTTCCCGAGGGCGAAAAGGATCTTTTCACACTCTAGTGATCTTACAACCATGGCTCAGTTAACGATGTGCTTTATCCTATAAAATCTTCTTAGAACCTTCTCTGTGTATTGTAGTTTGATGCACAAGGATTCCTTCTTTTAGGTGCTCATTGTAGCCCTAACAAAATTTTGTCTTACCAAGATCTTCATTTCAAACTCCTTTTTCAAGTATTCCACTGTTATTGAAATCTCTTCTGGAGTTCCAATGATATTCAAATCATCACATAGACACAATAATCACAAACCTGACCCAAGTTTCTTAATGAAAATACAAGGACTATAGGTCATTTTATAATTTTTTTCAACAAATATTCACTAGGCGATTGTACCACATACGCCGATGTTTCAATCCCAAAGGGATCTATTAACTTAATACATGTGTTCTCGAGAACGCGAACCAGTTGCTTCAGGCAACTTGAAACCTTCCGGGAGTTTCATGTATATATCACTATCAAGTGGGCCGTATAAGTAGACTGTTACAACATCCATTAGTCGTAAATCAAGTCCATGTCTTACTGTCAGACTAATTAAGATCTGAAAGTAGTTGCATCCATCACAGGAAGATGTTCTCCTCAAAATCAATACAGGTCTTTGTGAGAATCTTTGTGCAACTAAACGTGCTTTGTGTCTCACAATTTCACCTTTTCATTTCTTTTCCGCACAAAGACCCATTATATCCCACTGGTTTTACACCTCCGGTATACGAACTATTGGCCCAAATACTTCTCTCTTTGCAAGTGATTTCAATTCTGCATCAATTGCTTCTTTCCATTTGGCCAATCATCTCTTTTCCTACATTCTTCGATGGACTTAGGCTCATGATCCTTTTTTTCATTCATACATCAAGTGTTACATATATGCAAAACATCATCGACGTCGATTTCATTTCGGTTCCAGTTATTCTAGACATGACATAATCTGTTGAGCTCTCTTCATTCGGTACCTGAGGTTCTTTAGAACACTATCATTTGTCATGTCTATGGTCTTCTGAAGATCCTTCATTTATTGCTTCCTCAATCTGGCCATTACTTTCATTGCTCCTTTTCTTTTCCGAGGATTCTTATCTTTGAAACCTACTGGTCTAACACCTCAGGCGTGCCTTAGACTCATGAGATGTCCTCATGGACATCATCTTGAGAGGAGCATTTACAGCTGGTATAATGTGACTTATTACTCTATTTAGGTCAGTAAATGCGTCTGGCAATTGATTTGCTAGCTTTGTAAATTAATTATCTTTTGAACTTGATAAGTTGATATTTTATATGTATTTTACCCCCGATCCCGGTTGATTCTTAGCTCTAATACGACTCTTTTGAGCCATACTACTAACTTTTGCTTTTCGAGTGTTTGTTGTGCTTTTTATTAGATTTTTTCAGGAATCGATGATTTATCGTTGTTTTCCGAGCCTTTTGAAGCACTTGAAGAAGTTAGTAAGAGTTTGAAGTCATTTGGGAAGCTAAACTGAAGACTAGAATGTTAAACGAAGAATTAAAGAGGCAATTAAGGAAGAACGAGCGAAAACCGAGAAACGAAGTAATTTCGCTACCCGCCCGGTCGGAGCCGTGTGCGGTGAGGCTGCACGCCCGGTAGCCCGGGCGGGTGGCTCTGAAGGCCAATTCAGCGCGTTTTCCCTTGTTTAGCCTAATTACTTAAGTTTTTTTCCTAATTGTGAGATGTCGCTCTCTTTTTATTTTAAAATCCTAGTTTACTCTAAATTCTCTCAAGTGTAAAATTCTATTCAATCATTCAATCAATAATATTCAGGTTCTATTTTATTCTCAATTCTTGTTTTTAGTTATGTTTATTATTATTTTAATTTATGTTCTTAATTTTCTAGTTTATTTAGATTTTTTTTTCTTGATTATTGTTAGTTGTTGTTTGGTTTAATCATGTTTAGTATCTTAATTACTTTTATTGTTTTAGTTTTTGTTTCTTTATTATGAGTGAGTAGTTCCTCTTCTAGGACTAGGGGATCCATGGACTAATTGGTGATGTTTTGCTCCTAATTATTAGTTTAACTATTAATTTGCTTGATTCTTATTGTCAATTACTATTGCTTTCAATTAAATACTGGCCAGGTTTAGTTGTTGTTTGATATTGTGAAATCGATGCCGAGAGGTAAGATTACCACAATTAGATTAGGCAATAAATAGGCAAAACGAGTCTAAGTGAGCGAGAGCCATTAGAGGAGTTTTGAAGGGGACTAGATTCGAGAGAATTAGTGGACCTTAATTCAAGGAAATTGATAATATAATTAATTATTTGTGTGCAAATTCACTGGTTAATCTGTGGTGAACCGATGTCCTAGGTTTAGTTATTAATTAATTTCCTTAATCAATTTAGTTCTAATTCTAGTTAATTTCTTAGTCACAATCGTCACTCAAAGGCCCTTTACACGGTTTAGACTTTTTAGAACTAATAGGTTTAATTGCTTCCCTGTGGATTCGATCCCTACTTCCCTAGCTATATTAGTTAGAGTGGTTAGGTTTATTTTTGATAGGTGTGCGATAGCCTCATCAGAACTTCCAAGTCACATTGTTTAGTGCGAGGATCAAGGTAATTTAATGATGTTTCATTCCAACTAATTTCTTTTTCCAGCTGCTTGTTCTCTCCCCCTAATGCTGGGAAAACTGACTCGTTAAAGTGACAATCTGCAAAACGAGCAGTAAATAGGTCCCCTGTTAATGGCTCTAGGTATCTAATTATTGATGGGGATTCAAACCCGACATATATGTCCAACCTCCTTTGAGGACCCATCTTAGAGCGTTGTGGTGGAGCAATAGGAACATACACAGCACATCCAAAAGTTCTTNCAATTGGAACATACACAGCACATCCGAAAATTCTTAGATGGGAAATATCTGGTTCCTGACCACAAACCAATTGTGATGGGGAGAACTTATGTTTACTGGTTGGCCTGATGCGAATTAGTGCTGCAGCATGTAAAATAGCATGTCCCCAAGTAGAAATCGGTAGATCCGACTTCATAAGTAATGGTCTAGCAATCAACTGAAGACGTTTAATTAGTGATTCTGCAAGACCATTTTGTGTATGAACATGTGCTACAGGATGTTCAACATTTATTCCAATAGCCATACAATAATCATTAAAAGCCTTTGAAGTAAATTCACCAGCATTATCCAGACGTATATTCTTAATAGGAAAATCTGGAAATTGTGTTCGTAATCTTATCAATTGAGCAAGTAACCTCGCAAACGCCAGGTTGCAGGTTGATAGTAACGTCACATATGACCATCTAGTCGATGCATCGATTAAAACCATCAAATATCTAAATGGTCCACATGGTGGATGTATTGGTCCACATATGTCTCCTTGTATACGTTCAAGGAAAGAAATAGATTCATAATTTATTTTCGCTGGTGATGGCCGAATGATCAACTTACCTTGGGAGCAAGCAGCACAAGAATAATCATTTTGAAGAATCTGCTGGCTCTTCAAAGAATGTCCATGTGAATTTTCAATTATTTTTCGCATCATTGATGAACCGGGATGGCCTAACCGGTCATGCCAAACTATAAAGCTATCTGTAAACTTCTGGTTTACAATAGCATATGTCTCAATAACATTAATCTTTGTGTAGTACAAGCCAGTGGAGAGTGCAGATAATCTCTCCAAAACCTGCTTAGTGCCTTGGGTTATACTCGTAATTTGAAGGAATTCATTATTTCCTTCACTTATTGTCTCAATATGGTATCCGTTTTGACGGATATCTTTAAAACTCAATAAATTTCTTTGAGACTTAGGGGAATACAAAGCATCAATAATTTCGAATTTTGTTCCCATATGCATCAATATAGTTGCTCTTCCGGAGCCTTCAATAATGTTTGCACTACCAGATATAGTATTCACACTTATATTATTCATCATCAATTGAGAAAGATATCTCTTATTTTAAGTATCGTATGAGCTAGTTGCACTATNGTATGAGTAGTTGCACTATCTGCTAGACATATTTCTTCACCATTTATTGTTAATTGAGCTTGGAGAGCATTCATGTTCTTCAAATAAAATAATAGAAAGTAAAAAACATGTCCTAAAATATCCAAACATTAAAAATAACTAAAATAAGATTAAAGTAACGAATTCTTAAAGCACAAAACAAACTATTGTACTATCAAGTTTATGCATAAAATAACAAAACCAAAGTAAATAACATAAATTATTCTAGTTAAATTATGAATGTAAACTACTAAATCTTTATTTGCTAATAGTCATAATTATTTTTGACTTAATTATTCCCTTCAGGGGTGGTGAAGAAATCTGCAACCTCCAGGTGAGTTGTATCACCATTATCAAAATCACCTTCGCCATCTTCATATACCAAGTTAGTCTCCACTTTCTTTCCTTTCTTTTTCAGAGACTGCTGATAAAGGTCAACAAGATGCTTTGGTATACGACATATATGGTAGGGTCGTTGACTACCAAAAATAATACCTAAATACCTAACTAGTATAGTCGGGCAAGTAGGGTCGAATCACTCAGGAAGGACGAATTAATTCACTATTCGAATTAAGTTCGCTGCTACTAACAAGGTCAAAATATAGGTAGAATGATTGATTGAACTAATTAAAACAATTATACTAACTAATAAGTACGCAATGAAATTGAATTGATTAAAACTATATAACTAAGACCTAGGGCTGACAGGATCCACTATGCAACAATCACGATTCAAATGACAATAATCAGGATGGGAATGAATTTAGGCAAAAGGAATTCGCAGCTCTCGCATATTGATTCCTACAATTAATTAACAAAGAGGTCATCACATTAATTAACTAATTGTCCAATTGATATTATCTCTCAAACGAACTCGCAGCTCTCGCATCTAAAGTCGAATGAATTAAACTTGCAAACCTAGTTGATCAGACTAAAATCGCAATCAATACAAATCATATCAATTGAATTACCAAGATAAACCATGTTTAAACCCTAAAAACTAACATGAATCATGATCATAGCGTAGCTTCACCAAGCCCTAGAAAAGAATCTACTCACTATTCATGATTAATTCAAGAAAATCAATAATAATGAAAACCCTAAAATTCATGATTGAAATCAATTGAAAACAATAGAAATAATAATCATGAACTATATTAGAATGCAAAACAATAATTAGAATAAATAAAGAACAATGAAAGGAAATACCTCGAATTGAATTAATGGAGAAAAGGCTAGGGGTTAATGTTGACAAGAGAGAGGAGAGAAAAATAATCCAAAGAACGTAAAAACTAAATCCTAATATGATAAAAATAAAGCTTAATGTCAATAATAATCCTATTCTAGTATTTATATTTTCTATCCTAAAGAATAATAAAATAATTAATACACAATTAGGAAAGTGGAGAAAAGAGCTTGTGGCCCACGACAAAGCAACAGGCGGGCTGACCAGCGGACGCTGGCCACCCAGCGGACGAGGCAGCCACTCCAGCCACGGAAGAGGAGAAACCAGCGTGCGCTGGTTTTGGGTCCTGGATCGCTGGCCTAACTTCGGACGCTCATAACTCATGTTCCAGGCATCGTCTCGAGGCGTGTGACCTACCGTTGCGAAGCTCTTCGAGTCTAGTTTCCAATGCAACTTGAATCGCATCAAACCGATAAGCGAAGCTCGAGATATGACCAAAATAGTGAGAGGTGGTCAAGCTGAACTTTCGCAAACAATGTTGTTTCTTCAATATAACTTCATATTAACCCCAATAATCCATGTCACGACTCTTGTGGATGCTAAACAAGTTCCATATGATGTTAATCCTCATGTAGAACATCCATCATTACCAACTCTCCTTCTACAATCACCCAATTCGTGCCATATCGCTCCAAAAGCTTCCAAATAGCTATAAAACTACCTGAAAAGTCATGAAACACAACCAAAGCGTAATAGAGCACAAAATGGATAATAAAAGCAAATAATTCCTAAAATGCAACTATATGGACTAATATGCAACTAAACATGCATGCAACTAAGATATGCCTAAAAACCTATACGAATATGACTCATCANAAGATGCTTTGGTGTACGACATATACGAGACCAGTGGCCCTTTCCTCCACAACGGTAGCACATAGTTTCACTTTTAGCCTTCTCATGCTTTTTACTACCATCCTCATTGTCCCGATCCCACTTCCGGTGGGAATATGAGTTTTTGAAATGACCACCTCTACCTCTATAATATCCACGACCTCTTCTGCGGCCATGACTTCCACCACGACCTCGACCACTGCTGCTGGCAGGACCTCTATTGTTAATTCGTATCCCATTGTGGGATGCAGCATTCACTTCAGGGAATGCAGTAGAGCCAGTTGGCCGTGATTCATGAATTTTCAATAAAAGTTCATCATTTTGTTCAGCCACTAGAAGACAAGATATCAATTCAGAATATTTTTTAAAGCCCTTTTCACGATATTGTTTACTCAATAAGATATTATCCTTGTGAAAAGTGGTATATGTCTTTTCCAACATATCCTCATCAGTTATTTTTTCTCCACATAATTTCTATTTAGAAATGATTCTAAACATGGCTGAGTTATACTCACTTACTGATTTAAAATCTTGTAATCTTAAATTAAGCCATTCATAACGAGCTTGAGGGAGGATAACGTTTTTCTGGTGGTCGTACCTTTCCTTTAAATTATTCCAAAGCACCATTGGGTCTTTCACAGTTAAATATTCAGTCTTAAGGGCCTCATGAAGGTGATGGCGAAGGAATATCATAGCTTTAGCTTTGTCTTGACTGTTTTCTTGATTTCCTGCTTTGATAGTTTTTCCAAGACCTTTTGCATCTAGATGAATTTCAGCATCCAATACCCAAGACAAATAATTCTTTCCAGTAATATCAAGGGCCGCAAATTCAAGTTTTGCTAGGTTTGACATAATTTACTATATCAAAATAATATTGCAAATTAGGAACTATTATATAGTGTAATAAATGTATATATGCCACGAATTTACTGATAAATGAGTCAAGTAATCAACAATGACAAATTTACTTAATACATATATACTGTATAGACAAATTCACGAAACACTATATATATATATGTAATAAAATAAAATAAAATAAACTATGGTGGATGATAAGCTTTGCATTAAAAATACTCGTCTACGCTAATATTATTGTTTGATAATTCATATTGATAAAAATGAATGCTTAACACTTAATTTATATAAAGATGGAAATCCTAATCCTAGTGAAATTATAATAAAGCATAAACTCCTAATTATACTAGTAGACAAGATAATGACTAGAGTCCTTACTCCACATGTACCAACATAATGAATAATAAACTAACTAATTGTATGTTGTTAACCAATTTATACTGTCAATAGCCATATATATAATAATAATAATTATTCCACATATGATTGCCTCTTTTTGTTTAAAATCTTGTTATTGTCTTTCTCTAGGCTTTTACACACCAAATCGCCTTGTCTAGGTTCATATTTTAACCATACGGGCAACCCAGATTGTTTTTCCCAACTTTTATTCATCCATTTCATTACTCTTTATATAAAATAATAATATTCAAAATCAATATAATATCTTTTGAAATTTGCTTCAAAACAAATTATCAAAATTCACAATCAAAATATAAAATAATAATATGTATCACAACAATATCAGGAGCTTCTAGCCCAAATACTAAAAGGACGAGGATATCATTTAAGGAGTAGCATTAACTCCCAAGTATACAATTGTACATAGGTTTCATTTTATTTTTATTTATTTATTTATTTATTTTTTTTATTTTTTTTTTAGGGATTTATATAGTAAAGAACTTGTACAAATAAGATACAAACATCTTAATAGTATCAAATTAGGAACACAACTAGAAATAATATCATTAACCTTTCTCGTTGAATTAAGTGATATTATTTATGGAGTAGTAAGAAGAGTTAAATTAACTAATTCATGTTATCAACTAGTGATTGCTTTCTGCTAAAATAAGATAAATAGCTACCTAACCTATGATAACATATCACAAAGTATACGAGTATATAGAATAATATCAAGATCATTAAGATATTATGGAGTATGTTAGAAGCACACACTAAAACATCAAGATGGTACAAAAATATAAGCTTTAGATTAGTATGTATATGAGGTACCATCAAAGGTATTGACTATTCATATAATTAGTCAACATAAACAAAAATTAATAATCAAAATGTTGACAAAATGTTACAAAAATCATACTTTATCACCTCCAAAAGCAATTAAATAAATCGCTATGTTCAATCGGTGGCTTTTATTATGTTATTAGAGTCCAATAAAGAAGCAACTTATAGAGTATATATTGTTCCTATCTAAAACATGAGATCAAAGAAAAGAACTAATTAAACCACGAAAGTTCAGACAAAAATTTACATACGAAAAACACAAATGTGATATGATATATTATGAAACTTCAACTAATTTAAGCACATCATTGATAGGAAAAAAAATACATATATACGAAAAACACAAGCGTGGTAGAAAAAATCTAATTCTTGGAATTAATAGATAGAATATGGCTAAAAATATGGTGTATCAAGACAACCATAAAACAATTATGACTTTCAAATCATGAAAAGAGAAGGTGCATGACATACATAACATACAAGAATGGTACAAAATACATTGACGAAATATACAAATGAAAAACAATTGACGAAGTTATAGCAAACATAACCCATAAAAAGAGATGTGTCATTGAATTATGTGGAAAACAGTTGACAAAGTTATGTATGACTCCAACAAATAAGAAAATATTGAATAGTATTGATAAATTTGTGAGGCTGCTACACATAATATGATTTTAATAGCAATAGAAAACTAATTACTGACAATACTAACCTTCATAAATTGTTGATGAGTGTTAGTTATTCTATTTCTGCTCAATTGGGTGGAGATCGTGCTGATAACGTGTTATAGAAAATAGGGTTTAACAGAGAGTATTTGTGGGAGAGAACCTACCTCTTTATTCAGTACCAAAGTATATATATATATAAGCATTAAGGGTTTCCTGTAGAGTAAGTTCTATTATCCAGAATGTTCTAGATTATACCTAAGGGGTATAATGGACATCCGCAAAATAATAATATTTTATAACATATTGGTTTTAATCACTAATAATTGTGAAACATATATAATAATTATGAGTTGATGCGGTCTTCACCCGGACGAAGGAAGATTTCGATCATTATATTACGATGCATTGGTCTTTATCCCAAACTAATATATATATATATATATATATTATATATATATATATATATATATATATATATGAAATTAAAAAAAATGTGTATAATGATTATGTTTCCTACCCCGTATTATATTTCTGTAGTATTATTATATTTCCGTAAAATTCAACTATAAAAAAGTGTATTAAAATATATAATGATTTTATAATTAATATTATAATTATCATTATTATGATTGTTGTTACTGTTGTTGTATAACAACTCTAAAACATTTTGATCTTAGTTTCTAAATGTTATGAACTTTCATATGTGCCTTTTAATTTCTTTTTTAGTAACATTCAAATTTACATTAAAAATCAGTATCAGTATTTTAAATTTCAATAGAAAAGGTGATTTATATTATATGCATAAATTTTTTTATAGCAAGAATCAAAATTATTTAAAGCCCATAGAACATTCTAAGACGAAAAAAGCCTTGGCAGATAATTTGTTAACTACATCTTGTCATGTGGTAAGGGGGAGGGTAAATGAGTTTTATTTTAGTTAATGATATAGATTAATCAATTAATCAATCTTTTAGATAACTAAACCTAATCTTTCTGTACGCTAATAATAGGTAAGAGAGGACTATAAATTATTTATAGTGCATTTGGGTTCACCGTTAATTGATATTTTTAACCCAAATATTTTAGCTTTTCAAAAAAGCTTGTTAGTTTGGCTTTTGGGGTAGTTTTGTTGTGGAAATTAGAGCCCAATAAGTCTCTTGAAGGAAGCTAACTAAGATAATTACTTGTTGTTAAACACCTCAAAAGAAAGTTTTAAGTGTGAAAGAGAAGAAAACACAAGAGTGACTCAATTCACGTTTTTCAGCACCACACCTTAGAAAACATCTCCGGTCAAAGGTCATTTGTAGTTCGGTTTTGCTGGAATTTAGGCAGCACGTCGGGGACGTCTTCGGCTTCATTTTGGACAGTCATAATCTTTGTTTGTAGGTACTCCAGATTGTGAGTTATATGGGCCGGGTAATAGCTCTGTTTTTTTTATGTCTTTCACTTTACTCCTTCATATTATGCTGTTCGAGATTGTTGTTGTTGGGTAATCTATATACCCACTTTGAGACTTGGAATTGGTTTTTGTATCATTCCTTTTAAGCATAGTAAGAGCTTTGAGTGGACTCTATTATCTTCCCGTGGTTTTACTCTTCACATTGAAGGGGTTTCCACGTAACAACTGTGTGTGTTCTTTATTTGTTTGCTATCGTTACTCTACAGTTTTTGTTACTGCGTTTTTGTGATATATTTGGTGTTAGTTGCTACTAGTTGTTTGGTTATTTGGAATACAACAACTTTCATGAGTTGTTTTGTGACTTAGCTCAACTAGTGTTGTTTGTAGTTTGTTTGTCACCTGAATTCTTTAGCTCAGCTCGAGGTGCTTTTATCCCATCAAAATTGTGTTCAGTGATTAGCCAAAATACCTGATCAATTTACTCAAATATTTCATTATGATTTTTCAATATATGTGGGATTGTGGGTTATTGATTTTTTTAATGAAATTTGGGCTCTTTTTTTTTTACACTTGACTAAGTAGATACAAGACCCGATAAAGTTTGTATGGAACTCGATATGAACAAGCATTTGAGTATGGAGATATAAGACTTGAGTATGCAGATAATTAAATATAAATTCAACAATTATCTTGACTCAATAATGCAATATCTTTGAGTATGTAGATAGTAGACAAATTCATTCAATTATAAGAGAAATTATTGATGCAGGCTGTCGCACACCTCTCAAAAATAAACCAAAAAACACTAACTAATATAGCAGAGGAAGTAGGGATTGAATCTACAGGGAAGCAACGAAACACTACTAGTACTAAAAAGTTTAAACTGTAAAAAGGGCCTTGGTTATGATTAATTATTAACTAAAAAACTAATAACGAAATTAAACTAAGAATTGACTCAAATTGACTAAAACCTAGGGCAATCGGTTCATCATGAACAATTAACAAATTTATAAAACATAAACCAATCAATTCCACAAAATTCATTAAATAGGGCACACTAATTCTCTTGAACTTAGGCTCCCTCAAAACTCCTCTACCGGCTCGCGCTCGCATAAACTCGTTTTGCCTATTATTCGGTGGTCTTATTGTGGTAATCTTACTTCTCGGCCTCAATTTCGACAATTACCAAACTTACAACTAAAAATCCGCCCAATTTAATTGCAATCAATAGAAAATATATAATAGGAATTTAATTACATATTAGGAATTGATCGATTAATATTAAACTAGGCCATTAATAAGTTCATGAATCCCCTAAACCTTAGAAAATAAGTTACTCACTCATAATTATAAAGACTAAAACAATAAACAAAGTTAAAATCATGATCATAAACAAATAAGAACAATAATTAACTAAATAAACAATCATAAACTAATTAGGAAACAAAAACTAATTATCATGAATTATAAATAATTGACAAAGAAAGAGAAAAGAAATTACCAAACTTGAATGGAGAAGAAACTTGAATTGAATTGTATTGAATTGAAAATTCTTCAACAAAAATAAACTAATCTAACCTAATCCAGAGAGAATAGGTAATTAAGAGAGATAATTAGGATTCTAAAATTGGAAAAAGTAATAATGAAAAGTATATGTCGTGCTCCTAGAAAACCGTGCCTTAAATACAAGCATAATGAGCATTTTAATAATTAATTACGCAAATAGTCAATCTCGTAGCAAAATAGCCAAAAAAACTTGACCTGCGCCCGCATAGAACAAGTTCTGTGCGCCCGAATCATGAAACATAAGCTTCTGAAATTCAACGTCATTTTGAAGTTGCTATAGCTTTTGCTACAAGACGTTCCACGGGGCGTGTGACCTACTATTGGAAAGCTCTTTGAGTTTAATTTGCAATGCAACAAGATTCAGATCAATCCAATGTATAGATTTTGAGCTATGATCAAAATAGTGGACAACGGTCAAAATCTTCACTTCTAAAGTTCTTAATTCTTCACTTTTACTTCTAAGATTTCTCCAACTTGTCATATGAGACGTCAAATTTTTTCAATGAGTTGTAAAATGTCTCTAATCATTCTCCAAATGCTCATAAGTGATTTTTATCTCTCAAGTGCCGAAATTAGGAAGTAGAATCAACCGATAATTGGTCGTTTCCTACAAAACTTTACAAAACCACACAAAATACTAAAAGAACACTATTAGCATGAAAATTGGCTCAAATGAGCTCGGTTAGTCCATAAATCATTAAGGAATTAGGGAGAAAAATATCATAAATATTCGACACATCAATTACTGCAGATATAAGACAACTTCATGTAGAGATATAATAACCTCAAGTAGATAGATTTAAGACAATATCATACAGATTTAAGATAACCTCAAGTGGATTGCATTAACCACTTTTTTACGAGGTACTTCTAAACTTTTGCAAAATACACGAGGTACCCTTATTGTTTTAAAGTTGCACCATGTGCCATTGAACTTTAAACTAAATTTACGAGGTACCCTTATTTTGTTAATTTTTGTTTAATTACCTTCAAATTAGTAAATTAAATTTGATAGCTATTAATAAAATTAATTTTAACTAATTAACAAGATTAACTAAAGTGTTTTTACCCTTAACCATCACTACTACATCACCACCCATTGACCAACACCTCCACCTAGTCACCGCTACGATCACTACCATCCAACACCACCATTGCCTACCACCATCTATTTCCTGACCACCACCTTTAACGACCATTAAACCCCAAATTCGGTAGAAAATTAAACCATTAATCATTGAATAAATTGGAGAAGAAAATCGTTGGATAATATGAATCAATTACAAAGGAAGTTGAAGAAATAAGATTGAATCTAGGAGGCTCCATTGAAGGTTGGTATTTATCGAAGCTTTAAATGTTCTTGGGGTGAGAAAGATAAGCAAGAATATGAGCCATCAAATTGCCTTGCAAGCTGCAATTGGAGTAGTATACTAGTATTTATATGTGTACTTTACCTCGTGAAATTATTTATGTTTTTCATTTAGACCATAACTGAATTATGGGGAAGGTTGATCATTGGCTGACACTTAAAGTCAATTTTAATGTTTGCATTTAATTAGAGGTGCTACGTGTCGAATAGTAAAAATATGTCTTGCTTTTTAATATAAAAGAGTTGATCGATGAATAGTCAAGTTTCACCTTACCTTTTTTTATTATGAATTCATTTTTTTTAGGTTCGAAATATGGGTTTGGAGTGTGTTATAATTGGTATTTGTTCTTCAAGTTTGAGTTTGTGGTGTCTTCAAACTTGTGAGGTTTGGATTTGATCTTTGTAGTCTTTTCATAATCTTTGTAAAGTTGAAGATGGGTCGTTGAATTTATTTTTTTTGGGTTACAACTAAAGTTGATTATTTACTCACACAAGTAAAAGAAATTAATTGGTTGAAAAAAAATTGAAGAGTAAATATCAAAACCAAGGTTAAGAACGTGTTCGGCGTTAATTTTTGAAGTAGCTTTTAACTTTTGAATTTAAATCAAAACACTACCATACAAAAAATATTAGTGTTTGGTGAAGTAGTGTTTTAAGTGGTTTTTATAGGTAGAGATAGTTTTTGAGCCGTTTTTGTTGAAAGCTAATAAAAAATAATTTTTTGAGTATTTTGTATTGAAAGCTAATAATAATGAAAATGTTTTATAGTTTCAACATCTACTTTTGCCGAACACTCGTATTATAATTAACAACTACCTCGACAACTAATCTCTAAAAACCACTACTTTGACAACTAACAACAGCTCAAAAACTAACACCTAGTCAAAAGTTAACAACTAACGAACGTCTGATAAGTTAATATTTGACATGTATTTTACTTCCGATCCCGAATGATTTTTAGCTCTAATGCGACTCTTTTGAGCCATTTTTACTAACTTTTGCTATTTCGGTTGTTTGTTGTGCTCTTTATAAGGTTTTACAGGAATCGATGATTTATTGTTGTTTTACGAGTCTTTTGAAGCACTTGAAGAAGTTAGTGAAGAGTTGAAGTCATTTAGGAAGCTTTACTAAGGATTAGGAGTATTAAATGAGGAATTAACGAAGTAATTAAGGAAAACGAGCAAAGAAATTAAGAAACGAAGCAAGGGAGCTATCCGCCCGGCTCGAGGCTAACCGCCCGGGTGAGGGTTGCTCGCCCGAACCCCTCCGGGCGGGCCGCTCCGAGGGCGATTTTCCACGCGTTTCTTCTTTGTTTAGCCTTAGTATATAATGTTTTTGTATTCCAAAATCCTAATTACGCTTTATTATTCACAAATCTTAGCTTTAGCCCTAATTTTCTCTCTAAGTTGTGGAATACTTTTCAATCATTCAATTCAATAAAATTCAGGTTTCATTCAATCTTTTATTCTTGTTTCCTTTTATTCATGTTTAATCTTAGTTTTAATTTATGTTTTTAGTTTTAGTAGTTTCATGTTTAGTTTCAGTTTTATAATTATTGTTAATCTATTAGTTTAATCGTGTTTAGGGTTTTAATTTCAGTTATTGCTTTAGTTTCTTTAATTTCAATTATGAGTGAGTAGTTCCCTTTCTAGGACTAGGGGATCTATGGATCGTTCCTGATGTTTTGTTCATAATTGTTAGTTTGGTTATTATGTTCTTGAATTCCTGTTGTCAATTTATTTTGCTTCCAGTTAAATACTGGCCATGATTAAATGTTAGTCTGATATTGTTGAAATCGATACCGAGAGGTAAGATTACCACAATTAGATCATAGGGACAATAGGCAAAACGAGTCTCAGTGAGCGAGAGCCATTAGAGGAGTTTTGAAGGAGACTAGATTAGAGAGAATTAGTGAACCTTAATTCAAGGAAATTAATAATTTGTCAATCAATTGTGTGCAATTCGTTTGTTGAACTATGGTGAACCGATGTCCTAGGCTTAGTTATAGATTTCTTTCCTTAATCAATTCATTCCTAGTACTAGTTAACTTTTTAGTCAAATCCCAATATTCAAAGGCCCCTTACGGTAAAGTGACTTTTTAGAATTAGTAGAATTGCTTGCTTTCCTGTGGATACGATCTCTACTTCCCTGTCTGCATAGTTAGAGTAGTAAGTTACTTTTGATAGGTATACGACTGTCCTTATCAACGTCTACAACTAGTTTTGCCAAACATACCTTAAAAATGTTTTTTTTTCCTTTCCTTTCCTTTTCCCTTGAAGCTAATCTAAAAGATTGAACAGTATACATTGAGGACATTTTTGTATTTTCATTTTATTAGAAGAATCAAATAGTTGCGAGTGGGACCAAATAACGGCAAAAATAGATGGAAACTGTTAGATGGTAGTGATATACAAGAAAAAAGAAGCATGAGTGTAGTTGTATAATTTTTCTTAAAATGTAGGTAGTTGTCAATAAATCAAGTAACTAACAGATAGTTGTTTACAAAAAAACCTTATTTTACAAAAGAATGACTTGGGTTGTTCATAATACTGTTCGGGTCGCACCAAACTGCAAACTAGACAGCCATTTTGCGGTGTGGTTTGATTTTTTAGCCATACCATTTTTTTTACTGGTTTGGTTTGAATTTTCAAATTTTGAGATCAAACCAGCCAAATCGCTAACCACAAATAATTATGGTTGGCCCATAAATCGCAAAAGGTTGAAAATATGATTATTTTTATCATTTGAAAAAATATTATATATATACTACCTCTATTTTTTTAGTTGCAACAAATGGGTATTTATTTAGATATAAAATATTCATTTGGTGCAACTAAAAAAGAACGGAGGGAGTATACAACTAGCACTTGTCCCTGCTGATGCCCCATGAATACAACATGCGACAAACCAAATAATTTTAAAATTGATGTTTTTTATTATTTTCATTGCAAAATGTACAACTTTATACAATTAACAAACATTACTTTATCTTTTTATGTATGATTATCAAATCAAATATGTGCAAGTAAGAAGATAGTCTAATTGTGACTTAACCAGCAATCCACCACCTATAGGAGGAGGCATATTAATAGCTTCTACTAGAAATTGAATGACAAGAAAACCTTCTATAGATTAGTAGTTTCAATTGTTATACACAAATGAAAGGTTGATAAGGGATGAAAGATTAGTTAATTAGGGATGACATGTGCAAAATGGTTCGTGAAGAGAGACTTATTTGCTGAATAGGGCCAAAGCTTGGTTGGGTGCAAGTGTGCAACTTTGTACGGATGGTGCATTTAAAGGGAATCCGGGGAAAGCAGGTGCGGGGGGTCTTCTACGAGGGTTTAAAGGTGAGCTGATTGAAGCTTTTGCTAGGAATTGTGGTGTCTGTTCTAGTACTAAAGCTGAACTATATGGAGTGCTGCAAGGCTTAATGCTTGCTAAAGAAGGTGGACACACTAAGGTTGAGGTCCGAGTCGACTCCGAAGTGATTGTTGGAGGAAGAGACTCTAACAAACTCTCCATTTATTCATCTCATCCCTAGGTGTAAGGCACTTATCTCGCTTACCGAAAGGGAGATATTTATCTCACACTGTTATAGGGAAGCTAACCGTGCGGTGGATTGGCTAGCAAATTTGGGCATGGATTTGACAGAGCGTCCTTGTATTCTGCACGCTATTCTGAGAGAGCTTCGTACCATTCTAATGGAGGACATTAGTGGCATACTGGCATAGGCGCATAGCCTTGACTAGGATGGTTCCTTACAGTGTTGAGTGTTAGCTTTCTTGTTTGGTTAGTAGTAGTTGTAAGTCTCTGCTTTCCTTTTCGCTTCTTTCGTTTAGTTTCCTTTTTGCTTTGTTGGGGTGTTTCCCCTCTTCTTTCACCAACAAAAAAAAAAAAAAAGAAAAAAGAAAAATGAAAAATGATAGGTCAAGATTTTAATCCTTAATTAAGTCATTTTTTTTTTTAATGAAACTGTTTTAACATTATAAGATTGTCATATCATCACACATATGTTATAGATAACTAAGAAGTTACACGTTGAGGACGGCCAAACTATAATTAATGTTTTAATAAATAGTATTGATTTTAAATGAAGTATATACCTAGCTAAAATACTATTTTAAACTAAAAATAAAGTATATAATTTTAAGCCAGTATGAGCTGTTGAGCCTATTTCTGCTCTAATGTAATTATAATTTGTAAAATGTTATAAGAATTATGGGTTAATCGCAATTCGCAAATCACACTAAACTAAACCGTTTTATGAACTACGGTTTAGTCCGATTTGGTATGGCAAAAAAATCCAGACTATAATTTCACGGTCTTGTCCGATATACTTCTCAGACCGCACTAGACCGAACTGTATTACTTACATGTATAAATGAGAGTTTACTGTATATCCGCGAGTTTTCACATCATATACCCAACCACACAAAACACTTGCTCAATCTTCCCCAATGTTTAACCACGGCTGCACTGCTAGTCTGCTGCACCTACTGCACGGCTACCTAACTTAACTTCTAGAGGCTCGGTGGTTCTCAAAATGATCCGATTAAACACCATAATCAAGGGAATCAACCCCATTTTCGTGGCAAATACACTGTCAGCTGATATGGACGGATATCATTCCTCCACGTGTCTACCTAACATCGCACAAAAGTTTAATCGACGGTCAGCCTATAAACATCACCCAAAATTTCATTTAATAATCCTTTTATCTATAAATATCCAATTCATTAATCTAACCAATCCTCATTTTTCTCGTACTATACTATTTTTTTTTCTCTCTCCTCCTTTTTTTTACCAGTATTTTTGTCTGAAATTTTTGCTGATATTTTCTCATTTTCATTCAATCAAAAAAAAAAAAAGAAAACTCAAAATAAAGAATTTCAATGGCGGAAAAACACTTTAAGTACGTCATCATTGGTGGTGGTGTTTCTGCTGTAAGTAATTTTGTTTTAATTTTTATTGTTGTTTTTTTTTTTTTT
>PYUH01004005.1:886574-954216 GCA_016808085.1 Suaeda aralocaspica | reverse complement strand
AAAAAAAAAAAAAAAGAAAAAAGAAAAATGAAAAATGATAGGTCAAGATTTTAATCCTTAATTAAGTCATTTTTTTTTTTAATGAAACTGTTTTAACATTATAAGATTGTCATATCATCACACATATGTTATAGATAACTAAGAAGTTACACGTTGAGGACGGCCAAACTATAATTAATGTTTTAATAAATAGTATTGATTTTAAATGAAGTATATACCTAGCTAAAATACTATTTTAAACTAAAAATAAAGTATATAATTTTAAGCCAGTATGAGCTGTTGAGCCTATTTCTGCTCTAATGTAATTATAATTTGTAAAATGTTATAAGAATTATGGGTTAATCGCAATTCGCAAATCACACTAAACTAAACCGTTTTATGAACTACGGTTTAGTCCGATTTGGTATGGCAAAAAAATCCAGACTATAATTTCACGGTCTTGTCCGATATACTTCTCAGACCGCACTAGACCGAACTGTATTACTTACATGTATAAATGAGAGTTTACTGTATATCCGCGAGTTTTCACATCATATACCCAACCACACAAAACACTTGCTCAATCTTCCCCAATGTTTAACCACGGCTGCACTGCTAGTCTGCTGCACCTACTGCACGGCTACCTAACTTAACTTCTAGAGGCTCGGTGGTTCTCAAAATGATCCGATTAAACACCATAATCAAGGGAATCAACCCCATTTTCGTGGCAAATACACTGTCAGCTGATATGGACGGATATCATTCCTCCACGTGTCTACCTAACATCGCACAAAAGTTTAATCGACGGTCAGCCTATAAACATCACCCAAAATTTCATTTAATAATCCTTTTATCTATAAATATCCAATTCATTAATCTAACCAATCCTCATTTTTCTCGTACTATACTATTTTTTTTTCTCTCTCCTCCTTTTTTTTACCAGTATTTTTGTCTGAAATTTTTGCTGATATTTTCTCATTTTCATTCAATCAAAAAAAAAAAAAGAAAACTCAAAATAAAGAATTTCAATGGCGGAAAAACACTTTAAGTACGTCATCATTGGTGGTGGTGTTTCTGCTGTAAGTAATTTTGTTTTAATTTTTATTGTTGTTTTTTTTTTTTTTGATTTATTACGTAAATTTTGTTGAATTTTGATGATTTTTGTATTGTAATAAATGGATCAAATTTTGTGGTTTTTGATTGATTTGAAGAAGAATGATAGATCTAATTTTTGTGAAGTTTGATTATGTTTTTATGTTGATTGAATTTAGTCGGTGAAATTAGTTAGTTAAATACTTAAATGAAAATTGTTATGAAATTTAAAGAATTAATTAATTAGATTGTCATTAATTTAATAACGTTTGAATTTTTATATAATAAAAGTAATTCGTTTTCAAATATGTTAGATTAGTAGTTAGAATGGAAATTAGTTGACTTGACTGAAAATATAATTGAATAATGGACGCTATTTTTCATGGTTTTGTTACTATTATTGGATTTTTTTTTTTTTTATTAATTGTGTAAGGCTATTATGAAATTTATAATACTTATTGCCTTATTTAGTTATTTCGTCAAATCTATGATATTAAAATGTAATATGATGCAAGTGATGTATCATTGTTAATCTCGTACTTTGTAATGTATATTGATGCCTAAGATAATGAAAAATATTAACTTATAATAAATTTTCATTAAACAAGGGTGTATAAAATTACAAAAAATTTTGTTTATTAAAAGATTTAAAACTCCAAAATTATATTATACAAGTACTACTTCCCTCCGTGACTAATATGTTAAATAATCGTTGCAACTAATATGACTAACTGACCAAGAAATAGTCATTGTTTGAGAATGGGGAAACATGTGAAATTAGTTATGATGGAATTTCGAAACTTATTTTGTTTGAGAATTGGGTTGAACATTCGTGGATACTCATCTTTGTGTTTCTGATGTTGGATGGCGTAATTTTGAGTGTAGGGGTATGCAGCTAGAGAGTTTGCTAAGCAAGGAATTCAACCAGGAGAACTAGCAATCATTTCTAAAGAAGCGGTATGCTGATCTCACTTATGTAAAATCAATATTTGATGCTAATGTACATGCAAATGTTGATTTATCGTCTATTTTGAACACATACCTATCTCATGTTCTTGTGAAGGTGTAATTCAAGTTTTTCGTTACATGAATTTTCCGTTGGGTCTACAAAAGTTATGTTTGGGTTCTTAATTAAGTGTTCATAATTCTTGTGAAGTGGTGATAAGGCATTTTGTTTTGAAATGTTTTGTTTTGTTGTTCTCGAAGTTTGAAAACTTTCTAATCTCATCTTTTTGTTGTTTTGGGATGAGTGTGAGGAGATCTTGTTATTGGATTTGCTTATGACTTATGTTGTTGTTTTCGTTGCATGATGCTACATTGTAACTCAATTTTACTTCTGTGTCGCTGCTGCTATTTGTTCACAAAAACTCAGCTTCTCTAGGAAAATCTGATGATTTTATCTTTCTTTTCCAGGTTGCTCCTTATGAACGTCCAGCACTCAGCAAGGCCTATCTCTTTCCAGAGGGTGAGTTGGACAAAATACATATAGCTCGTTTTTCATAATTTTCTAACTAAATACATTCTAATATTCTATGCATGTTATTTGTTGATAATTCAGTCCAGTTTCAGAAATCTTGTTAGATGTGCCAGCTTTGTTATTTGCATGGAATTAGCCAATCAAGGCTGTATTTGTTCACTATTTTGTAGTTTATGCTCCTTGCCTTCTAGTTCTATTTGTACCTCTTTTCGACTTTCAAGTTAAAACTACCCAGTAAACCCTGGTTAAATATGCAATTGGGTTTTTATATTAGATTATAAGTTGATTACACTGAAAAAATCGTTTTGGTGTGATCCATGAAACCGTTTTGATATCTGATAGCTGCTACAAACTTCAATGAACTGCTATCTGACAATTTGGACTGGATTTTACAGGCACTGCTAGACTTCCTGGATTCCATGTTTGTGTTGGAAGTGGAGGGGAGCGCCTTCTTCCAGAATGGTACTCAGAAAAGGGTATGGTTGTGTTTCTTGATTGATACTACGTATATGTGAATTTATAAGTATTTCTATTTTTGCATGAATTTCTTAGTTATTACTCCTTTGAGTGGGAACTTCTATCTCATAATTTCCTCTTGGATTATGAGAATCAAAGTATACATGACTGTGAATGTGGACATTGTGCAAGTGCGAGCTTTCAGACCAAATTCCAGAAGTATATGCTCTCAATATGTATATACGTCTTCAAACCATCAATTGGTCACTATTAAGTTTACGATAAAACCAAAGTTCTTGTCGTTTTGCTATTGCTATAATTGACAATTTATTAATGGCAAGGTTATTTGCTTATGCTTGAATATCAATGGATTTCTATTTATGGCTGTAGGAATCGAGTTGGTCCTAAACACAGAAATTGTCAAAGCTGATCTTTTTGCCAAGTCTCTCACAAGTGCAGCTGGGCAAATCTTCAAATTTGACACTTTGCTTATAGCAACTGGTTCTGCAGTGAGTTTTATGACGCCCATCCTGTTTGCTGATATTCATTTGATAGCTTATCTATTGATGGAATGTTACTGCTGGGCATTGTTTTAGGTCATCAGATTGACAGATTTTGGTGTACAAGGAGCTGATGCCAAAAACATCTTCTATCTCAGAGAAATTGATGATGCCGACAAACTTGTAGAAGCTATCAAAGCTAAGAAGAATGGGAAAGCTGTTGTAGTTGGTGGAGGTTACATTGGTTTGGAGCTTAGTGCAGCACTGAAAATCAACAATTTGGATGTTACTATGGTTTACCCAGAACCTTGGTGCAGTATGTCTAAATTCTTAACTGTTTCCTGTTTGAAGTATAGCTCTAGGTCTTAATGTTTGAGAATCTATTTTTTATGGCAGTCTTTCTTTTTAATGGCCTTCACTTGTAATATGAGTAAGAAGGATTGCTAACAAGATCTCTCTTTTGAAATTTGTCATGTAGTGCCTCGTCTTTTTACTGCTGAAATAGCCAAGTTTTATGAGGGTTATTATACCAACAAGGGAGTGAATATTATAAAAGGAACTGTTGCAGTTGGGTTTGGCTCCAACGATAATGGAGAGGTATGGAGTTCAACTCGACATCTAGTAAAGTGCCGTGTTTAACTTAAATGACTTGTAAAGGAAAAAGAAACTTAATTGGACAGTGGTCTGTCATTTGGTAATTCAGGTGAAAGATGTACAGCTAAAGGATGGTAGGGTGCTTGAAGCTGACATTGTTGTTGTTGGTGTTGGTGGAAGACCTCTTACCACACTATTCAAGGGGCAGGTTCAAGAGGAGAAAGGAGGAATCAAGGTCGGTTGCCTTCAAATTCTATTTATTTGAACCTTTTGCTTGAAATAGCTATGTGCCTTTTTGGATTTAGTAGTGCTTTTATTTGAAATACCTTTTGCTTGAAATAACTATGTGCCTTTTTGGTTTAGTTTATCACTTTATATGTCTGCACCCTGACTGACTTTCTTTGTTACAGACTGATGCCTTCTTTAAAACAAGTGTTCCAGATGTGTATGCTGTTGGTGATGTTGCCACCTTTCCAATGAAAATCTATGGTGATGTTCGAAGAGTTGAACATGTTGACCACGCCCGTAAATCCGCTGAGCAGGCTGTGAAGGTAATGGTCACTATACCCCCATCTTATAGAAGGATTAGCCACATACATGAGATATATCTATAGCTTGTTAGTGGCATCAAATGCTGATACAAATATCAATAATAGCATGTAATCTATGTTGGGATCAGTTCCAAAGTTCTTCAAGATAATAATGTGAATATATTTTGCTAAGAAACTCTCTTGTCAAAATTTGAAAATGAGAAATGTCAGTTGTAAAAGGATATATCAGGCAGTGAACACTGAACAGCATTCACATATAACATTTGCACGAGACTTTTCACCAATTGATAAAACTCTATATAAATTAATTATTTCCGTTACATGCATGTATTAGTTATTACCTCCTATTATAAAGTCAATCAGGGGGAAATATGATAGATTGATATGCTGGACTCCATTTTGAAAATGCCAAATGGTCTACTCTAAAATGTAATCTAGCATATGGAATTCTTCTCAATGATTAGCTCTGTTTCCTCTTATACATGTGAGTATGTGACTTTATATCTGAATCTGAAACACATGCATTTATGATTAATTATACAGGCAATCAAAGCTAGCGAGGCAGGGAAGTCGATTGAAGAATATGATTACCTACCATACTTCTATTCTCGCTCATTCGATCTATCCTGGCAATTTTATGGGGACAATGTGGGAGAGACTGTTGTATTTGGCGATAATGATCCTGCATCATCGTCACACAAGTTTGGTACATACTGGATGAAAGATGGAAAGGTGATTGGAGCATTCCTTGAGAGTGGAACCCCAGAGGAAAACAAGGCCATTGCTAAGGTTGCTAGAGTGCAGCCTGCAGTCGAGAGTTTGGATCAGCTGTCTAAGGAAGGGCTTGGCTTTGCCTCTAAGATTTAAGTGCAAGTTGTAGCGTGGTTGTGTTCATAGCGTGACGTCTCCATAGCTAGACAACCATTTCCATTATGTGTGATTTTTACTCTTGGAGATGTGTTGGCTTTAATAAGTTCTAGTTCACTTTACATTCTCGAGATGTGTTAGTGCACGTTGTTTTCTTCTGAATGACATTGAGAATTAGCACAGACGCACAGTTAATACGGATGATAAATCTTTGTTTTTGCTCTCTTTTCTAAAGGTACCATAATAGTTTTGCTTTGGTTTCCATGGAAATATGGAATTTATGTTTTACTTCTAAACTGATGTCTATAGGTAGATATGATTTGATTTTTTTCAACTTGAGAAAAAAACTTCTGTAAGCATTTTTTAGAGTAAACAGTAAAACAGTTCAAATATGGTCTATCCAAGAGCAACATTACTATCGTGTAAGAATATTTTAAACATCATTAAAACTTATTGGAATGAATAAGAACTCATTAGGATAATAATTTTTTAAGAGAACATTCTTAACATTCACAAGGTATTTTGTACGAGTATTAATTTTGGGAACAACTTGAAAAAAAATTAATAATTGTTGTGGAATATAGATGAGAATGGAACAGACAAGGAAGAGATTTTACCATCTGATAATATGTGTGATACAAATACAATACGTTGTGTAAAAACTGAGCGTGGTTATTTATAGTATTCATGATGTGATGATACTATGCTCAAATTGTATTTACGTTTATTGTAAAACCAAAAATGCCAATAAGCTCATGCATGATATTTACCTAAATCACTGTCCTACTTGGTAGGCTCATAACAATAATAAATAAATGGGAACAAATAGCTTTAAAACTTTTGTGATGCACAAACTAGTAGAAATAAATAGTTCAAGTCTAAATATCAATACTAATTTGAAATGATTCATATAATATTCTCCTCCGGAATTAGGATTTAGAGGAGAGAGAAAGCGTTAAAGCAGACAATATAAGCTTTTGTTGTACACTAGTAAGTAGCAACTTTAATAAATTGTACTACTTTCGCCATGCTTTAGTTGCAACATTTTCTATTTTGGGATGCTACAAATTAGTTGCAACAATTCTAAACTTTCCTTTTTTGACTTTTTTTTTTTTTGGAAATCACCAATCTACCCTAAGGAGTGGAGTTGTCATCTGCATATATTAAAGCTGGACCAGAGGAGGTTTTTGGAAGGGTAAAGTTGTAATTTCGGCAGTTCACGCGTGCTAGTTGAAAGTATTTGTTTTTAGTTCAAAGGAGTTTAAATTTAAAATTTAAAATTCAAAAGTAAAAGTAAATTATTTCTTTCTCTCCTCCAAAAATCTATAATTTATTTGCCTTTTTCTCTCCTATCTATCTGTAAAGCGTTTTTGGTTTGATATTGTTCTTCATTTCTTCCACGAAACGCACTCCCGCCGTTAGTTTTGCCTTAAATTGCACAACAATTTCAAACTCTAGGCATACTGCCACCTTTTAAGTCATTGTTGACAAAGTTTTAAGTCTCATAGTGTCACCTTTCAAGTCAAATTGTGTCAATTTCAAGCCGAATTGAGTTATATATATAATTACTAAAAAATGTGAAATTTGTATTCTCACAACGTTTTCCATGAGTTTACTCCTCTCAAGTCAAACTGTGACAATTTCATGTCGGAGTGGGTTACATATAAATTTTTTGTTACCACCCCACCATCTACATCCACAATCTTACAAAGCAAACCACAAATTCAAGAACTAAATTAGATTGTGGATTTTACTCTGCACTATCCTCAATCTCCTCTCCATTTGATATATCTTTAAGAACAACCGCACTGTCAACACGTCCACTTAAATCGACATCATCGACGATGTTGTCGTCAACATTTAAATCGATGACTATTTAAATCAAGCAAAAGCATGATTATGATTATTACGAATGAAGTACAACAAGTTTACACTGTATGAATGGAGAAAGAATTGGCACAAGTCATTTGAATGCAAGCTAACAAAAATTTAATGGAGAAAAAGTGTGGAGAAAATTTTGCCTCCTAAAATTTTACTTACAATTTCACTTGCCCCCTAAATTATCATAGCCTGTACTGTGTTAATTACTTTGCCCCCACAAATTTTAGTTTGCCGCTCTACTTACTGCTCCTCACATGTACGAATTTACTCAAAAGTTTGGACTTATTTACCAAAAAACCTAACTCTAGGCCACCTCTTGTCTCATCACCACCTCCATCAATCTCTCTCCTCACCATAGTCACCAATCATTAGTTCATTACCATTACCTCCTCTTCTCACCATCACCGTTAAGCCCCCTCACTCTTATAGTCACCACCTTCAATTGTGGGTGGGTGTGATGGTGAAATGGAGGTGGCAATGGGTTGATTAATTATTTCATGAGTAATTTTGTAACTATACTAACTTACAAAAACCACATAGGAATTAGTGTCTTAAAAATTACCGCATCCGTAAAGTAAGCAGGGAGGAGATTCGTAACGCTCATGACCTTGCCATATGCAGAAGAAATGAGACAATAGCGTTGTATCCCTAGCGTCAGTCAGTATAAAAAATCTGATGGAGCTGACGTAGTAATATTTAAAATTAAAAAAAAAAAAAAAATATATATATATATATATAGAAACATTGTTGCAATCTTTTTGTTCCAAAAATAAAGTTCCAAACTCTTACCACCATAATTTCATTCTAGAATCCAATCTAATACCAAGGTTTGAACCAAAAGACCCCTTGTTTAAGCTCTCACCCTCATAGACATAGTAACCCAAATGTAAAATTCTAGAAGTCCTTCGCTAAGGTACGTGAATTCTTTCTCATATCATATCTACAAATACAACATCAAATAACCAAATCCAAATTATTTTGGAACCAAGAGAACATATTAGCTTTTAGGCAATTAAGTCATGATTAAACTACAAGTATCTATAAGAAAATTCATGTATTTCTGGTAAACCAAGAAATGTGTAGTTCAAGTAAAATGTTCTTTCTGTAGTGTATGATTAAATGAAGATAGTATCTAAATTCTATAAATCAGCAGTAGATCTGAATGCCACCTTTTCAAATAAGTTACCCCAATTATATCCAATTTCCTATATCTTCAAAAGTTCCAACCGTATATAAACCATGGAAGAAGAGCAAGAAACTGCAATCGGGAATGCATATAAAAAAGGTTTGAACAATCAATAGGCAACAACGCTCAGTTCAGCTTCATTGATGCGAAGTCCGCTGCCAGTTTAACAGCCTCCTCCACATTAGACGCATCAGTGCCCTGAAGAGCAAAAACATCATTTCATTAGAATGAGAATTACAGTTCTCTGGTAGATAATCTTTATGAGCAGATTCATGTAAGAAAGGCCAGATGTTTGATGAAACTAAAGTAACAGTTTTGCAAAGCTTTAAGTTGTAAGGAAGATCTCTATCTCTCTCCATTTTATGCACTTCATCACTCAAAACAACATGATGTACAGGAGCTTGATTCTAATCTTTTTAAACAACACCTAATTAGTGGGGAAAATGTACTAAGCACCAGAAATAAAGTTATGCAATAGTTGATGGCTTGATGTATAAGTATTCATATCTAGGAAAGAAATTGTTGCACACCTGGCCTTGAGCAAGACCGCCTTTTCCTTTGCCGCACCTTCCCTTTAGAGGACCCAAAGCAACTGCTAACCACTCGGACACTTCTAAGCCTTTCCATGTATTATTCTTATCAGGGACTCCAGCATAAACAATAGCCTTATTGGCAGTTGCATCCACACTGAAAACCATGACTGATATCTTCTGTTTACCCAAATAATATGAATTAGTGAGCACCCACACAGCATACAAAACAAGAGGCCACAAAAACAGAAGTGTTTTCAGCATAAAACAATAGAAAAGAGAAAACACGAGACGGAAAAAACGGGAAACCTACAACCAAAAATCAAGCAATTGCTACAAACCTTTTGCTGTATCACTTTTTGCACAGCTTCCCTAACAGCAGCAGCATCTAAACCAACATCTACACGAGAGATGCAAAAGGTTTTCCCCTCCGAAATTGCAGCCTCTGCCTTTTCACTTGCAGTCTTTACAGCCTTTTGAAGGTTTTCTTCAGCCTGTTTTTTCTGTGCCTTCCTCACTTGGTCCTGAAAAATTGTTAAAACAAGAACATAAATTTGAAAGCAGATTGTCATGAAATGGTGAACAATCATCAGGAGCATATAAACTACATCAGAGCAAATACCTGGAGCAAAGAAATCTTCTGCCGGATATCATTTTTCTTGGCTGCAGGAATGGCTGCGGCATCGACACTGCTTCTCAGAGAAGCTACTTTCTGTACCAATAGAAAGATGCAAAAATATAAAAAGCTATTACTATACAGGAAAGTCTAATATCAATTTCAGTGCCAAAAGAAGGGGCGGTATATCCCAAAAATTACCTTCTCTAGCAGGCTTGGTTCTATATTTGATGCATCAATCACTTCCTGCTCAAGGGAGCATGCTAGTTGAAATGCCTGCTTTGCATCATTAGTTGTAACAGCAGTCACTCTACGAATTCCTTTGGCAATTCCTTCCTCAGATAAAAGAGCAAATGCCTGAGCTTCTCTAGTATTTGATATATGGGTTCCTACAGATTACCAAACAAAAAAAAAACGTTTTGGGACAAAGCAATGGAGACACTTAAAATTGAACAAATGAACAAATGGACAAACAAGAAGGCATAGAAACCTCCACAGAGTTCAGCAGAATATTGCAACCACTCTTCTTTATCTGGATCGGCCAGGAGATCATCCACATTTTTGCCAATTGATACTATTCTTACCGGATCAGGGTATATCTACAATAGCGAACACATTTTTCACTAGGTAAAGGATATTGAAAAGATAAAAAGAGCCTACATAACAGAACGAATAATGAAACACTAATGCATGACGACAAAAGAACAAAAACCTACCTCCCCAAACACAGCCCTGAGACCATTTACACGCTTGGCATCATCAAGAGTTGCCTCTTTTGCATATACTTCTAGCTCTGCTTTAATTTGTTCATTTACAATGCTTTCTATTTTTCTCAATTCCTCACTTTGAACAGGCTTGCCTGTTAAGAAAAATTAAATAAAATATAATAAACAAAAACAATATTCAGTTGGCTCTTCAGCTGCAAGGTAAACAATGCACAAACTCTAATGAAAATTCATTACCATGAGAAAAATCGTATCTTAATTTCTCAGGAAGGACAACAGATCCCTTCTGATCAACATGAGTCCCAAGAACTTCCTGCAAACCACAAACGTATAGTTTTTAGAGAAGATATACAGCCACAAGAAAAAAGAGAAAAAAGTTGCAAATGTCTTTTGAGGAAATTACTAACCCTGAGAGCAAAATTTAACATGTGTGTACACGTATGGTTGGGGGCAATGAGTTTACGCCTCTCATAGTCAACCTGTACAATAAAAACAAGTGAGAGTAAAGGTAAAAATGAATGAAAAATAAAAGTGCAAAATACATGGTCCTTTTTCTTTACCCCATCAGTATATGGTACAAGATTTTCGGTTGATGAAAAGCATAATATTAGTATAATGGTGTGGACTCCATCACGTACAAAAAAGTAGAGATAAAAAAATAGGTAATAAAACAAAGAAAAAGGGATGGCCGAATAAACAACATAAAGCAAAGAGATGGACAAGGCAGTACCTTGCAAGTGACTTTATCCCCAACAGAAAATCTACCAGTTTCACTAGTAAAGGAACCAATATGTAGAACAAAACCAGCAAACACTTGGACATTAGAAATTTTAAAACTTCCATGCGGGCCTTCAAGCGATCCAGTGTCAAAGATCTGAACAGGATGAGATCAAATTAAACAACTAAATGTTAATATAGCACTATGCAAATAATACAATTGGGATGCAGGCAACTGAAAGCTTAATAAACACATGCTTCTGGAGTTTGAAGGTTAAAAGGTTATGCACAAATACATAAAATTAGTTGATATTGTAATCAAACAATTGGACTTCTCTATCATCTTCTCAAATCTACAAGACGAAAACAAACGCTAAAGTAGACTGTACGATTATTTTTTTATGGCTTACTGTGCAGCATTGCAAATTGCAATCAGTTAGTTTAAGCTAGCGTATAAGTTAGCATGAATTTGCATTATATGATACATGATAGAATTGGTTGTAATATTCTTCTGCGAAGCTTGTAAAAGGGAGGAAAACCAAAAGATAAGCACCACAGAATGTCTCTCATCCTGAGAATTAGGTGGCAATAAATCTAAATTTGCAACAAAAACTGGGTTTGGATGAGCAAGTGCATGAGATCGCAGGAAATGGAGGGAGACGATACAGGTGGGCACTTGGGATAGCATTTGGTTCATGTAGCCGACCCCACTTATAGGATTAAGGCTTTCTTTGATCGATTGAACTAATCTACTGCTCCATAATTCCGACAAAATACAGAATGGTGGTATTTACAAATTCCAGAGAGCAAAAATTCAGGCATATAATCCATTCTGCTTAATTCATCAATCACGGAAATCCTTTATTCTGAGTTCTGACTAAAACTTAACCAGGCAACAGCAATAGAAGGCACATATGAGCACCTTCAAGTCAGCATATATTTCAAGTCTTTTGAATAGAGGTTAAAAGAAAAAAGTAGAGTCAAATACATCTCCTGCTAAAAAGTACACCCACATTCAGAGGTACCAGGCAACCCTAACTTTTCACAGCACCCCAAGACCCAGTCCTATCAGTTTAAACCTGTCAGTTTTCACTCAAAAAGCCAACATACACCAAGGCAGTCAGGCACCATAAATCCAACACAACAAAAAGGTGTTATTAGTGAAGTTCTATAGAGCAAGGTCACCAAAAGCACAAAAATAATTGTTGCAGCATAACAAATAAAGAATTTTTTCCTTTCCAAAAAGAGGTCAAAATAACAACTGCTATACAAGAAACTCTCAAAGACGAGGCAATGTCATATTGAACAACTATGATTCCTATATCACATACCAGTGATCTAAAAATAGTCAGGAAAGCGATGCATAATTGATAATTGACACACATCAGTTAACATAATGACAAATACTCCCTCCGTTTTTTTTGTTATTGCAACATATCACTTTTCACACTAGCCGAGGCACATATTAAACACTTTATAGCTCTAATTATAAATTTGTATAAATTATATATTAACTAAGTGCACACCAAGACGAATCAAACGAGGTCCATATTGACTATATTCCTCCTTACACATTGATCATAAAATTAAATCAAAGCTTAAAAGATGAATAGTGCAACTTTTGAAATGTTGCAACTAAAATAAACGAAGGGGAGTATTAAATAACATTATACCTGACCACCTTGCTCAGCATAGAAAGCAGTGGACTCAAGAACAACACCAATCTCCTGGCCTGATACAGCAGTCTCCAAATACTCAGATCCAGTGTATATAGCTCTTATTGTGCTGTCATGATCCTGAGAAACATGCCTCTTCACATAAATATGTAGACCACAAAGCTGCGGACTTCCAGCTAAAATCCAAGGTAATATAACACAATACAAAACATGAATGTATACTAACCTTGAACCAGACATACTTGCTGGAGTCATCAGTGGCGGGAACTTTATTGTTTTGTAAAAATGCTGTAGCATTAGCATCCATTGTAATTGCACCACCCGCTTGCTACAGGAATGAGTTCACGTAGTAAGATAGGCATGGCTCCAATCATTAGACTAGTAAAGCTATAAAGAGAATCTCTAAGCAACTGAACTTCCCCACCCACCCCAGCCCATCCCACATGAACCAACTTTTTAAATCAACATTGCGTAAAAGGTATGCTATTTGAACACAAAAATGCAGGTCAAATATTCAACATGATCCAGTTCTGCAAGCTAGCAGTCTAGTAAGCAAAGTATATGTAGCAATCTAGAAATACCTTATTTTGAGCACTCCTAGATCTTTCTCTTGCTTCTTCCATGGCATTGGCAAAACCTTTTGTATCAACTATTAAACCTCTTTCCTCCGCCATTAACTAAAGAGTAACAAGATTTGCAAGTCAAACAAACGACGCACTGCACATGTTTGCAATTAATTAAAAGCAATTAGGCCACACTGAATACCTGGGTCAAATCTAGTGGGAAGCCATAAGTGTCCCACAATACAAATGCATCCTGCAACAAACAATTAACAACTTAACAATCATAGACAACTCTATTAAGTAATAGCTATTTACTAACTCGAGAAGCCATGGACTCATAGATAGTTATCCAGATGAACCAGATAGTATAACATCACCCAATAATCAACCACCCAATTATTACACCACCCAAACACTACCACCACCACCACCAAACAGCACCAACAAAACACTGCCACTATTTATATTTAATGCAATCCACCAAGACACAGAAGACCATCAAGTTCCAAACAAGTTTACACAAATTGAGTAGGATGGGGATAACTCCCAAGGCTCAGACTAATTAGTAATTACTAAACAATTTCCTTTTCAAGTTTGAATTCTTACTCGGATCAAAAGTCTGAGACAATCACCTCTTTGTTTTTTTTATTTCCATATTCAATGTGAAGTATTAGGCAAATAGATGGTTTTATCAATCCAAGGTCTAATACACAAAACCCCTCAACAAGATACGGCCACGTGAAAGGAATATAACTACTGCTCTCGAGTCTCGACCTTTTCAAATCAAGAGATTTTCTACAAAGCATTTGTGGGAAGCTATGCTTCATGACTTTGATTGATGTTAATGTAGATCAGGTAAATAAATTAAGGTGTAGCTACAATAATAGTACTTTAACATGGGAGTGATAGCACAATGAAAAATTTATGACTGGCTCAGCCCAAGAAGGCCATGTACACAAACTTGACCTCTCAGAATAATAATGAAATGTGACTGGTAGAAAGATGATCTCAGATTAAAAGCAATAACAGGTTTCCTAAAACCCTCATAAAATATTGTCTAATAGATCAAAGAGAATATGCAAGTAAAGTACTCATAAGCCACAATGTTAAAGAAAGAGATAAAAAAAAAAACCCAAGGAAAGCAATCAACCTGGCCACTCAATGTCTTCCCTTCAACCTCCTGTGCAGCCTTCTTAAATTTCTCAATTCCCTGTTTACAAATCAAACATCAGATGTATGAGTTAAAGTACAACAGAATTTAAACTCACTCAAGCTACAGCCAAATTCAGCTAGGCCAAACCTATTCGTAAAGCAAAAATTCAATATCTAAACAGCAAAACAGCGGTTTCCAGACTTCCTAGAAAGTTACTTTAAAAATTCACATATGACATCTTCACTAACAATGAGAAACATTTAAGGGTCAAAATCACTGATTCAGCAATAGAAAAGTTGCCCATTCGGTAAAGAGATGTCTTCTCAACTACTTTTTATGAATTTATATAAATCAAAGTGGTTTACAATTATATTTTATTTTTTGGATGCGCACGCGCGCACACGCACACACACACACACACTAGAACTACTTTAAAGAGGTGCAGTAGGGGTGCAAAGACATTCCATTAGCAAGTAGTTAGGGGTTTTGAGCATCACAAAGCAGTGCCACACTGCCACTGAGTGAACATGAAGGAATCTTTTGCAAGAAAAATAAAATCTCACCTTAAGCAACGTCTTCCCGAAACTGGCCTCCTCAGCTGCAATGACATCTTTGATATGTTTCTCATGTTGCTTGAGTTCTGGAAAAACATCACACATCAAGTTCACCAGAGTAGGTACTAGTCTGCAGCCAAGCATGAATTCACAAAATAGAGTTAACAATAATACACATAATATTAATAGCATATAAAGAACTATGGAATGAGGTAATTATATCAAGCAAAAAGAAAGACCAAAAAAGAAAATAGTCTGTGTTCTTACCCATTAAAAAAGCCTTCCTTGGCGTTCAGCACCTCACTTCCATAACGAACAGCACGACGAAGAATGCGCCTTAGAACATATTCACGGCCCTCATTACCTACAATAAGAGTAAACTTATAAAGTTACCATGCATGTTTACACGTAATTTTTTTTTTCAAATTATATCCCAAAAGATCCAATTGTTCAATATTATAGCTAATTCAGGTTACAAGTAACGTAACAATCCTTCCTACATGTCCCTAAATCATCAAGGCCTAATAGGCGAATAAAGAAACAAATATTAATAATGCAACTTCTAAGAGGCATAGTTCTTAAAACCTAAAATAAAGTAATCATAAACTACAAACTGTAACCTTTATGAGCACGATGCATGAAGGAAACAACTAAAGTGGTCAACTTTATGACAAGGCCCAAGGTTACTACATTTTCCTCTCCAAAAATGGAGTTTACAAGACCAACAATTCCAGACAAGATAGTCTTACCCATAAATCAATAAGTATTTGATTTTGTGAGATAGACTAACTGAAAACATTTTTGGTTCATCTATACACCCAAGTTAAGCCACGAAACTTCCAACATCACAACAGTAATAGTATAAGGTGAATTGGAATCTTTGGAAGGAAATAACAGGTGTTCTACATTTCAGAACATAAGTAACATTCAGCAAAAATAATAAGACATGGCTTAAGCTTCAGATAACCACCAAAGATTCTAGACGAAAACTTTGATATTCTAATTAGTAATTACCCATCATCTCAACCCCTCATTTATTTTCAAGTCTATACAAGGTTAGAGCAACTATTCTCACTTACAAATATTTTTTCGAAAACAAAATTAGAGTGGCTATCTACCAACACACAACAAAGATTTTGTGAAGCTTACCACCAAAGATTCTAGACGAAAACTTTGATATTCTAATTAGTAATTACCCATCATCTCAACCCCTCATTTATTTTCAAGTCTATACAAGGTTAGAGCAACTATTCTCACTTACAAATATTTTTTCGAAAACAAAATTAGAGTGGCTATCTACCAACACACAACAAGACCTAATGGCTGGTAAGCGTTGAGTAGTTACCATCAAATATTCAAATTCAAACTATACCTGGACAAGCACCATCAGCAATAGCAAAGGAGAGAGTTCTTATATGATCAGCAACAACCCTATATGCCATATCAACTTTGTCTGCATCATCAGCTCCAACTTTTCCAGAATAAGGACGAGCTCCAGTTGCCTGAATGCATATTAAAAACAAAGACAATAATTAGAGCATGCAGACAATTGATTTACTCAAACCAAGCTGCATTTCACCCAGCATTAAGAGAAATCCAATCTAAATCTAAATAGGGGGATTACTTCAGACAATCTAAAATACAATCCACACATGAAAGAGTTGAGACCAAGGAGCATCACAAATACACATCAACTACAATGTTATAATTCTTAAGCCTTATCGGCTTATCCACAAAGACGGAGTCAGTACATGAACCATATGATATCACCTAGGCATCACCTGCAAAGATCTTTCTGAATTCACCTCTACCTAAGGCTATATGTTCTTCCAATAGTACTTTTATCATATTACAATTAATTCCTTCCATCTAAGTCATCAACTCACAAAAACACAGCAGCAACAATATCTGAAGTTTACAGCTTTATCTGCATACATGGAGTTAGTATATGAACCAAGAGACATCACTTATGCATCATCTACAGAGACCGCCTTCCTTCATTCACCTCTACCTAGTGCTATATATGCTCTTCCAAACAGACTTTCAACATATTAGATTTAATTCCTTTCATTCAGTCATCTTTGATCGCTCTCAACTTCTTCCATAATCCAAGTAATCCTAATTTTCTACTTTGCAAAACAAGGCATCTTTTTGGCAAAATTGCACATGTCGAAACCCTATGATACTTGGACCGCATCAGGTCCAAATGTCCCAGTAACACATTTCGCCAAACCAATGTAGTCGATTCTCTCACATTTCCTCCTCACTCCCACCTGTTTTCGAATATCTTCATTTCAGATACTAATCGTCAAGGTATTATCATCTATCTTAACATATGCATCACTCCAACTACATGTATCTTCTTAAAATAATCCTTCAAAAGATTTCAAAATTATGATCCATATAACAATGCTAATCAGATAGACATTCAACTGAATTTCCACCCGAGCCACCTACACTAGATCCTATGAGTTACATCTTCGTAAGTATCTTCATCATCAGTGCTCAATAAAGGGCCCAGTGCCCCCAAGGTACTTAAACACATACACACAGGTTTACTTTTACTTTATGACACAGGAAACGACTTGCCTCATCACCGCATTATAAATAACTAAACGCACTATTAATAGTATCTCCAATCTTCATGTTAAGAATTATTCATGACAAACTCTTAGATTTATACCCAAGTTTACGAAAGCAGCATTACAGATTTACAACTGAGGATGAATCAAAGTATTCCGTACCATGCAAGGAGATAACAAGTATAAAAATGAATCCATCGAGGACGTTGACTAGTAAATTTTAAATCTTTATATTCGAACATTTGTCTAATTGTCTCCAATAAATCAAATAAGATAACCAGCTTCACCAAAATACCAAACAATAATAATGCATTTATATCATCTGATTACCTGTTGAATGGCGTCAAACAAGGGCATAAAGACATCTGTATCGTAATTGCTCATCTTATTCTGAAGAATAGATGTTAATCTTTCAAAACCCATTCCTGTATCAACATGTTTGGCAGGAAGGGTTTTTAAAGAACCATCAGCTTCCCTGTTAAACTGTAACAACAAATAAAAAACAGAATATTAGGAGCAGATCAAATATTTTGAAAACCAAATCTCTAGAGACAATCCCTTTGTGCTAAAGCATTTTTTATATATAATTCAAATATATGAAAGATAACCATCATAGACCAAGAACAATATATCAGAATATCACTAGCATAAAAACAACATACTTCAATTTATATTAATTACAATTTTACAGCACTTTTGACTCTGGCATTATTCATTGATCATGCTTTGACCACCTTCATGATTTATGAGTAACGAAAAAACAGTCATCTTACATTACTAGAGATTCGTCTCAAATTCTCAATGTGTAGTGCTTTTTAATACCTAATTCTTTTGTTTATATTTTTAAAATGTATAACTAAAGGATAGTAAATGGATAAAGAAAATGAATCTTGACAAGTGAGAAAAGTGAAATGTTGCATCTAAGAAAACCCGGAGGAAATACTATCGTATGTTCCTATCAGCTTTAACCAATCAGGAATCTAGGTGTAGTTTCTCAAGATATAATCGACAAAAGCATACCTGAATGAAGACAAGATTCCAAATCTCTATACAGGTAGGGTCATCATCATTAACTAATGATGCAGCATCGCGATTTCCAATTCTATCAAAATGAATCTCAGTGCAGGGCCCACAAGGACCTGTATCTCCCATTTCCCAAAAGTTGTCCTATTATATGGAAACAAAATAAAACCAAATAAATTAATATCATAAACACAAAAGTATGCAACAATATCAACCTACAACATGCTAGATAGAGCTAAAATGGAATACCTTTACTATGATTATCAAATTAATTGGAATATCCGGACTACCCAAATAAACAATACAATTCCCATCAAAAGAATATTTGGTATCATATAACGTAATATGAAAGGACTCAAAACTTAAAAGGCAATAATTTCCAATCTAATTTGTATTAAATAAATAACTTAGGGTAAAAAAGATTCCATTCCTCATTGTTGGCTACACTTTCTTTTTGCCCATTCCAATTAGCTCGTTATTATTTTCCTTTGTTCTATTTTTGTCAAAAAATATCCAACTTACTGGTCCTTGATAAAGATATCACACTCTTTCGCAGTTTCGCCAGCTTTTCTCACATAAAATACCACACATATTATTTATTTTTACATATATGGAGAAACCTCACATTAAACACTACCTCCAACTTATTCTGACACAAACTAGCATTTAACACTCTTCAACCTACTTTTTTGACTTTGTTACACAAACCCTACAAACACATTGTATCGCTTTTCCACCATTGGTATATGTATCTACTGTCTAGTAAACTATGGGATAAATATAAACAACAAATATGAATGGAGAAATTACAAGTGCAAGCAAAAGTAGGGTGTCAAAAAGGATGAATGAGGCATACAAAAAGAAAGTTATTGTCGCCTAACTCATAAATTACTTACCACACTAGCTTTTAAAAGTCAAATCCCATTAACTTTGACCTTAGTTTTCCACTAATACAATAACAACAAGCCCTTAGTCCCAAAATAATTAAGGGCCATCTAAGATATGCATTGAGTGAGATCTTGTCGGATGTATTTAGCAATGTAATTATTAGATCTCAACATTTTATATTTTCCTAGAAAATTCTTATAAATAATACTTATGGTGAAAGGTTTCTTTTGAAAACCTTAAAAGGCTAATATAGCAACTTAGCAAGTGATTTGGGACTCAAGGAGTACGGCCTTTATCCGGTCCGGACAGAATACAAATAGAATATACCTTATGGACCTAAATATATCTTGTGGTCTTAACTAATCAGTAGGATATACCCTGTCTGGACCAAAGGTTTCAAAGGATAAGCACAAACTCCAATTACCATACCAAAAATGATACATTTACCTTTTTATCACTTTCTACTTGAAGGATTAATAAATAATTGTGTCCAAGTCTAGGGGCTATTGTTCTACACTTCTACCCTTAATAGCATTCAATCAACACCCAGAGGCTAACTAAAAAACAAAACCTGAAATTCCTCATTAACACAAGACACCAATACCAACTGCATGAAAGAGAGGGGGGGAAACACTAAAAATTGTAGCTTAATTACCATCTGTACACTCCTATCAAAACTTTAGGATCATCACTAGCTACTATAAGCAACCAGTCCAATCAGTGATAGAATGAGCATTCAACTACAAGCAATACAGTGGGTCCAACAAATCAAGAGCCAAATATTCAACCACAGCAAAAAAGGGATGAAAAGCTCCATTAATGAAGCCCACAACCTATGACTTTCCATTTTATGGTTCTTGCACAGAAAATCTTAATTTTCTGATTTAAGCTAAACTTTCCATTTTATGGTTCTCGCACACAATATCTTACTTATTTTTCTGATTTAAGCTAAACAATGTAAATTAGCAAGTCTGAAAGAAAGTAAAAATGATTATGAAAGTTCACCTTGCAACCAAACGGCAATACGCGTTCAGGAGGCAAGAAGTTGAGCCAAATATCCTTAGCTTCAGTGTCAGCGGCAAGTCCAACTTTGTCATCACCGCCAAAATAAGTAGCATAAATTCGATCAGACGGTAGCTTATAAACCTGTCATCAGCAATACAATATAAGATTATTTTAGCAATCAGGTGAAAATGCTCACTTCAATCATCAAATTGAAACCAAAAAGATTACAAACATGCTCGAAACGAATAGATTCAAATCAAACATTGAAAGTTAAATCATAATGCATCACAGTCCAAAACCACTCACCTTGGTCAGGAGATCCCAGGCATACTCAATGGCCTCTTTCTTAAAATAATCACCAAAGGACCAATTCCCAAGCATTTCAAAGAAAGTATGGTGGTAAGTATCTTTCCCGACATCATCAAGATCATTGTGCTTGCCACCTGCCCGAATACACTTCTGAGTGTTGCAAGCACGCTTTAGCTCGCTCAATGGACTATTAGGATCAACATTCCCCAAGAATATTGGCTTGTACTGATTCATACCTGCTCAATTACATTTTTTATAACCCAAGTGTAAACAAAACATGTTCATGTCCATTATTGAAAATTAACAACCAAGACTAATTAAAATGTAAGTTAATTCACTAACAGTCACAAGACTAAAATAATAACTTTAGGAGCATATGAATTCACTATAAACTAAAATAAGTAACATATCAATTCAAATATTATGACATAAATGCCACAATAATATGTAATTGCAAAATCAAACTTAAAGAAAGCTACAACCTTGGAACAAAATCAAACTTCATCACTATTTTAGTACAAAAGCTCCCAACTTCAGATCAAATTTAGAATCAAATACATTAAAAATAAATAAATTCAAAAAAAATACATAACCCCATTAACAAAATTAACACCACAACCGATATGAAACATATAATTAATCATATAAACACAAAAGGCTACAGCCTTGAATTCAACTTAATTTTCATTTTAAGCACAAAAGTTCCCAACTTTAGGTCAAATTTAGAATAAAAACATTCAAAGAACAAATAAATTCACAAAATAACCCCATTAAATAAAATAATAATAACCATATAAATAATCACATAAACGCAAAACGGTTCAAATTGAAACACCCCAAAACAATTCAATTCGACAAATAACAAAAATAAAAATTATAAAAAACAACTAAAATTCGAAAGAAAAAAAAAAATAAAAACCCATTAAAAATATTAACACCAAAGTCAGTAAATTGCATACAACTGATCATATAAACACAAAAAAAAAAAAAAAAAAATTCAAACTCAAACACCCCGAAAAACAATTCAATTCAAAAATTAAAAACAACCCCACAAATCAAACACACTTAAAATTCAAAATTAAAAAAAAAACCCATAATCAAAAACATCATAAAAACCAAGAATTAAAAGAAAAAATACCAGCATTAGCAAAGAGCAAAGTGGGGTCATTAACAGGAACAACAGGGCTAGATTTCCAATAAACATGTTGTCTTTCTTGAAAAAACTTAAAATATGTATTTCTAACTTTCGAAGCAGACCATTCTATGGATTCCCCAGATTGAGATTGATGCCCCATTATTTGAGTTAATGAAGAGGATAATCTGATTTTATTATTGTTTTTGAAAATGTTGATATTGGGATTCGAACAAGGGTTTAAGAGTGTAGGATATTTTAGTGGTGTTTTAGGAGAAATGAAGGAGAAACTAAACCCTCTCGTATAAGCCTTCATACATTTGATTGAGGTTTCCGAGGAAATATTACAAAAAATTTGCACAAATTATAGTGTGTTTTTTTGGGTTTTTTGTGAGGTTATTGGGTGGTAATGGGCTAATAGTCGACTGACATATTTAGGATGTAAGGATAAGGCCCATTGCAAATGTCATCATTTACTCAATTAGTCAATTGTTGCGATCGTTATAATACTCTCTCGGTCTTTTTTTTAATTGTTACATTAGGATTTTTGATATTATTCACATGGTAAGTTTGACTCACTTTGGTGTTTAATAGGTAAAGAAAAATATAGTCATATGAGATCTTGTTTAATTCAGCTCGATATATATTTTTCGAAAATATAACTTTTTATTATACCGATTTTGAGTTAGCGTCTTGGGAGATACGGAAAAGTAAATGTAACAAGTAAAAAAAATTGATGGAGTACTATACATTCAAGAGAATATATGTTCTGAAATATTTTCTTATAATGCAATATGTTCACTTTTTTACATGTAATATTTATTTTGTTGAATGTAATAATTACACTAGAGTACTTAAAATATTATTCCCTCTATTCCTAAATGTTTCATACGTTTGGGAACATGACACTATTTATAAGATGGGATAATCTTTTTAAATTGTCTTCAATATATAAAACATAATATAGTCATATGGGGTCTTGTTTGTTTATTCTCAAAGAGTATGTTATTAATATCCAATTATTATGATTTTTACATATGCACAACAAAACGATTATTTATAGTTAAACAAATGTATTAGTATATGTGCAACTCAAAACGTATCAAACAAATGGGAACGGAGAAAGTATCATATCTTGTTTATTTTGATCTGGTTTAGAGATGGATAACCTTAAATTATTCATTGATTTAAAGTTGGGGAAGTGCGTTTTCTTAGTTTTGGTCATATTATCAAGTATATCTTGTAATTTCTTAATTAGCCTTTTTTGTCATCACTTTTCCTGTTGTGAAAAGGTCTAGGAATAAGTTTGCACATTCATTAGCAAGGAGTATTATTTATGATGTAATGCATGTTTGGTTAAAATGAGTGTCTTGCAATAAGTCTAATGTTTGGTGAATTATGCCCTTTATGAATGAATAAAAATATTTCATATTAAAAGATGAATATTGCATACTAAAAACTAAATATTATAAATTTGAAAATATTGAGCATATTTGTATAACATTACATGAATATCATGTAATGAAAATTGATATTTATTGTTAAAAATATAACATATATTAGTATTGAAAATAAAGTTACTCATTTACTTTTAGCAAAAACTTGGTTTAATTCATAGAGATAATCAACAGTTCAAAAAAGAAGTTCATATTTTTAGTCATAAATATTTAATGTTCAAAGAAGAATATTAGTCATTTAGCATGAGTTTGATCTATAGAGTATTTATTAAGAAAAGTTTAATGAATAAGTATTGAATATATTGCTTAAAAATATTACTTATTTATGAACGAATATTACGAAAAATGAATATGACATATTGAAAAATGATTATTACAGTGAGTATACTCTAAAATATACTCCCCGGTACATATAATAACTTAACTTGCCTATTTTTTGAGAGAATATAATAATATGATCAAGTGACTCAAAAGATAAGAAAAATACTACAATATATAGGAAGAGTAAGATGACGGGATAAACAAGCAGAATTTTCAGGATTTCAAAAGAATAAATCATGAAATTAAGCGTTTTTAACATCACCAATCTCAAATAATTATAAACTTATAGAGAACCAAAAGACTATAACTCCTCATAAGGAATTAAATACATGAACTACTCAAATAGTCATATTGATGTTGAATGATGGTTACAATAGGAAAAGAAAGGTCACCGAAGACCATATTGCAGTAATCAAAGAGAGACCGCAAACTAGTTGCGATGTAATATGTAAATTTTATCAAAAAAAAAAACCATTACTACAAAGTGTATAAACTGTCATTATCACAACAATCCCCCGCTAATGACATTTTTTAAAAGAATAGAAGAAAGAAGATAATGAAAAATGAAAAGTAGAATTTTTTTGGGCATAAGAGGAGTTTAGTACTTAACATTTAATATTACATACTCTGTAAGTAATTTGGAATCAAATTTTTAGTAGGTGGGCTACAAGCCCAAGGGTGGACAAACCATCACTAGTACAAAAAATGCATTTTGCTGCGGTTTTTTCCCGGGTATAGCAGCAACAAATGATGAAATTTTATAAACCGCAGCAAAAAATTGGGTTATTTGCTGCGGTTACCTGAATAACCTCAGCAAATGTCCTGTTTCCCTCCAATTTCAGGTGAGTTATTTGCTGCAGTTTATTGAATAACCGCAGCAATAAGACACTTTTTTTTTTTGGTTAATTTTCTGAAATTATTTTATGCTCCTAATTCCTAATATCATCCACGCACCCTGCAAATCATATTCAGCAGCTAGTACCCAATTTATCGAAACCAAATTCAGTTCAATTAATATAAATAAATCGATTGTTATTACAAATTATCAATACACATTATGTTATCTTAATGTAATAACCATATAACCGCCAACATTATTGCTATTGTTCTTGATTAAGGAAAATAGCTAAAAGTTCAATAAATAACTAAGACAAGTGAATGTACGACATATTCCTAGCTTCTTCATAAACAATGTGTGTACAAGAATGTCGCAACCTTGTCTCGAACCTCACTTATTTGTGCTTTGCTGAAAGGCCCTTCTCAAACCGATGTAGCTTTTTTCAATACCTAATCAATAATAATTAAAAACCTGTTTAAATTGTTAAATACCATATGCACGGTTTTCGTGTCATAAGAATCCAAATGAATTTTTCACAAGCTTGACATGCACTATTCTATAGAAGTAGGAAATCCATCAAAACCGAGTCAACAATATAATAACAATATAGGCAGGTTGTAGTTGGGGCTGCAGTTGGGAGTTTGGTTGGTAAACCTGGTGTCTAAAGCTGAAACCCGAACAATTCTTTCAAGTGTGCAGTCTGTGATTGGACTGGATAAACCATGCTATCAACCTGTAAGTCTGTGGTTGGTTGGTTTGGTTTTGTTGTTGGTTTGTAACTGGATAAACAATATCAATATTGTCCTTTCTATCGAATGCAAATCTTCTCCTATTTAATTTAGATGAGTAGGTCAGAAATAGCCTATCAGTAATTTTTCTTCGTGTAGAATTGCTTTCGATTGATAAATCCTCAGCAGTCATCTTAATTTGCAAAGACCAAGCAAGTCTATAGCATTTTGTAGCATATTAAACTTGCTGATGAGATAGTAGAGTTCAAGTAGTATATTATAGCATATTGATAAAAGCCCCCGTCTAAAGGTTCAACCAAAACTTTCAGACAATTCACGAGCACAGGTATACGACGAACAATGCTCTCAAAATTTGTTTTCCATATAACACAAAGAGAGAAAATAATGATTGACTTATATGAAAACCAGGTTCTGGGAGCATTGGTCATCGTTCTACACATAACACATAGAGAAGAAATAATGGATCTCTGGTATAGGAAAAGAATACATTAAAGGCCTGAAATATATTCATGGAAACCTTTAATGTTTTTTCCACAAAGATAAAATTCCCATTATTTTCTCTCTTCCACAAATGTGCAGCCTAGGATTTGGGAGCATTGGTCATCGCATATCTATGCTCCTGAGCCATTTGAAAATTTCAGTTGAATCTTTAGACGGGGGCCTCATGCACCTCGGGTACTATGGGTACCTCGAAGGACTGCATTGATATACGTGTTTTATGTTGTGTTTTCCCCTCATTTTCGGTTGATTCTTATGCTAAATAGTTAAGTTTATGGCTTTGTTTTGATTAAATATCGTATCTCGATGTTAAGTTATGTTTTGGAACGGCTTTAGCTTCTTTAGTTGACTTTTAGGGCCTTTTGCGGTTATTTTATACTTTTTCAGTTATTACGCGTGGTTTTCGGTTTTGTTTATATGTTACAGGAGCGTAATAGAGAGTTATGAAGTCATTGGAGGCTAAAACGAGTCAAAATGTTCTTGCCTCGGGACGCGTGCCAAGTTACGAGAAGTTACGAACGAGATTCGAAGAATCGAGCGAAAAATAAGAAAGATCGTTAAAATATGGGCGTGCAAATTCCATGCGGGCGCAGCCTTTAAAGGCTCCCTTGACTTATGCGCCCGCAACATAAAACAACAGCTTTAGAAGTCCCCAAAATACACTAGCTGTGGGCGCAGGTCATCCTTCTATGCGGGCGCAAGTCCTCATTTTCTCGCCCCGATTGATTTTTCCGCGCGGTTTTGCTTTGTGGGTTTTATTTGAATAAAACCCAAGATATTATATATATAGATTGTAAAGGGGGCACGAACCTACCTAGTTTTTATCATATTCTTAGACCTAGGATTCCAAAATTACTTATTCTCTCTAGAATTTTAGGATTAATTACTTTGTTCAACAATTCAAGCTTTCGATTAATGCAATTCAATCTTTATTTTGGTAATTTCTTTCCTTATAATTTTTAATTCGTTTAGTTTCATGATTCTCTTTAATTTCATAGTTTTTAGTTTAGATTAATTAGTTTTGCTATTATGATTCTTAATTTAGTTTTATTAGTAATTAATTTAGTTTTAATTAATTTCTTGTTCTTGATCATGTTATTTAATTTCAATTTTGCTTTTGTTCCCTTAATTATGAGTGAGTAGTCGTTTTCTCTAGGGTTAGGGGATCTATGATCATGACTTGAATTTAAATTAAGTTTTCTAATTAGTTCTTGGCTTCAAATTGAATTCCTATTATTGATTTCTAGCGATTGCAATTAAATTGTGGCCAGATTTAGTTGTAAGTTAGGTTATTGTTGAAATCGAGGTCGAGAGGTAAGATTACCATAATTAGACCATTGAATAATAGACAAAAACAAATTTATGCGAGCGAGAGCCGGTAAAGGAGTTTTGAGGGAGTCTAAGTTCGAGAGAATTAGTGAGCCCTAATTCAATGAATGCCAATGAATTGATTAGTGAGTGTTAATTGAGTTTGTTGATTGATCATAGTGAACCGCTAGCCCTAGATTTCCATTAATAGAGTTTAATCGTAATTTCCCATCATTTCCTTAGTTTCAATTCTTAGTCTTCTTAGTTCTAGAAATCATTTACCGACGTTTCCACCAAGGTTCATTACACGCTTTAGGCTTTTTAGAGCTAATAGAATTTAATAACTTCCCTGAGGATTCGATCCCTACTTCCCTAGCTATATTAGTTAGAGTCGTTCGGTTATTTTTGAGAGGTGTGCGACAACCTGTTCATGCACCCCCACCGCAACGACATCCCCCACTCCATCTCTAACCACTGCTCCACAGCCCCCTCTGCTGTCCCCATTCACAGCCGTATTCGCATCACAATTTAGTTTCCAACACCCCATATCAGGTGGCCATCACCCCTCTACCCTTACCGTAATCTTCCCCTTCCTCCCTCCCATATTCTCCTTATATCCCTCCACAAACATCACAGCCTGCTCCACGATTTTTGCTGGAGTTTTCTTTTCCTTGTTATGCACGGCACGACATCTCGCACCCCAAACTGCTCATACCACCGTAGCAACTCTCTCCCACATCCCCCCTTCACCATACCCTCTCACAAACTCCAACCACTCACGCACAGAAGGAGCTCTAAACCTCCAAATGTCCTCCCCTACCGAGCTTGCTTCCAATATAGCCTCCGCGAATGAACACTCCAACAAAGCGTGCTGGACTGTGTCTTCCAAGGCTCCACACAACACACAAGCCATCTCGCAACTCCCCACTTGTCTAGCAATATTGGTCTTTATAGCCAAAGCCCCTCTTGCAGCCTTCCACACTACCATCTTCACCCTCGGTGGCAATTCACACCTCTAAACTTACCTCCAAAATGCCCTCTCCTTACTGTCCCCTTCCCCACTATTTCCTTCCTCCTTCTTGTCCTCCATAATTAAATTGTACCCTGATTTCATAGTATACTCTCCATTTGTAGTGTATGCCCAACAAAGTTGATCACTAGGCTAAGCCATACATAAAGGTATACTTAGAATCTGCTCAACATCCAATGGTAAAAAGATCTCCTCAAGCACCTCCCTTTTCCATACCCCATTCCTCTTGTCTATTAAATCTGCTACTTTTAACTCATGCAAATTAAGATCAATAGGTGTTACAATCCTAAAGGACCTAGGCCTAGGAATCCATTGGTCTCCCCACACCCTACCACTCTCCCCATCACCAATCACCCACTTCAAACCCCTTCTAATAATTGCACTTGCTTCCCACAAGCTCCTTCACACATAACTAGGCCTCTTTCCCACACTCGCCTCAAGGATTGTACCATTTGGGAAGTATTTCGCCTTTAAGACCCTAGCTACCAAGGACTCCGGATTCTTCCAAATTCTCCACACATTCTTAGCCAACATCGCTAGATTAAAAACCTTAAGGTCTTTGAAACCTATCCCCCTCCCTCCTTTTTACTGCATAAATTCTCCCAATTTAGATAGCGTATCTAATAACCTTTACAATTATGAAATATAATCATCAAAAATATTATACTACCTATAAAATTATTAAATTGATCGTATTTTTCTAGTAACAAGACTTAAAAAGTTATGATTATAATCTTTTGGAATAGTAGTAATTTTTAATTAAATGACCTACTTATTATCTTTACTAAAATTATATAAAGTATCATTGTTACCGATAAAACAAAAATATGGAATTGCATGCATTATATTCTATCTAAGTAATCTCTAATCATCATTTTGATCATGCACAATAATAATGAATTTTAATTATTGAGATCGCGCATAATAGTTTTGTATTTGAAATGTTGAAATCCAGTGAAGTATGGAATTCAAAATTTTGAGACCTCATGTGATAGTTTTATGATAAAAATACAAAAACCTTAACTAGAGCTCGTTAGCCAATATTATTCAAGTTCCATTAATACCATGAGTTTAGCAAACCTCAATCTATAATCGAACATCAACATATGCTAAAACCCCCCAAAACAATAAATTTCCTTTTCCCATAGCCTCTAGAAGAAGACTAGTCGATAAGTATATTTTATTCATGTATTTTACCCCTTTTCTAGTTTATTTTGACTCTAACCTATGCTCTTCGGAGCTATTTTGGCTAACATTTGGTTGTATGGGGTTGTTTGTGCTTGTTAGTGACATTTTGCAGGATTTTGGTGTTTTTGCATTGATTCCAAGGCAATCATATGAGTTACAACTAGATACTAGAAGCCATGGGTTATTATTGAAGTATTCAGGAAGCTATGATGAAGCCTGGAGTAGCTAGAAGACGAGCTATCTTGAGTTAGGCGAAATAGTCGTTTCGCCCGGCTAGTCGGGCGGAATTTACTTAGCATTTTCAGAGATCTGGGGACGAAAACATCACGCGCACCCGATCAGGCAGATTTGACCCGGGCAGTCGGGCGGATTGCTTCCAAGGCCAGAATCCCTCATCGCATGCGCCCGATCGGGAAGGGTTTGCCGGGTTGGTCGGGCGGTTTGTTCGGGAGCCCGTTTTCCTCCTTTTTAGCTCGGGTTTTGTACTTTTTGTATAAATAGCTATTGTTTTAGGTCACACACACATTACATTAGACTATAATTTATTTTTCCTACGGGTTTTCATTCAGTTTCTCTCTAGAAGTTACTTTTGTCAAACTCAATCATTCATTCAATACAATCCTAATTTCAGGTTCTACTTTAATTCTTTTCTTTGTTTTTATTAGTTTGTTCATGTAGTTTCTTAGTTATAGTTGTCAGTAGTAGTTTATTTCTAGATCTAGTTTTTGCCCTAGTTTATGTTTTAGAGTTATTTTGTTCATGTTAATTAATTTAATTGCTTTAGTCATATTTATAGTTTTAGTTCTTATTGTTAATTTGTTTTCTGTGATTTTAATCATACGTGAGTAGTTTCCTTTCTAGGACTAAGGGATCTATGGATCGTTTCTAATGTTTTGTTTCATGATTAATTAGTATAATTATTGGTGTTACTGAATTCCTACTGTCAAGTTTTATTGCTTTCAATTAAATTGTGGTCAGGTTTAATTTTTAGTTAGATATTGTCGAAATCGATGTCGAGAGGTAAGATTACCACAATTAAATTACAGGGATAATAGGCAAAACGAGTCTAAGTGAGCGAGAGCCGTTAGAGGAGTTTTGAAGGAGACTAGATTCGAGAGAATTAGTGTACCTTAGTTCAGGAAGTCAACAGTTTGTTAATTAATCGTTGTCCAGTTCATTAGTTGATCCGTAATGAACCGAAGTCCTAGGCTGTTATTATATATCTTCTCGTGTTTAATTTCTTCTCTAGTAGTCATTAGTTTAGTTTATTAGTCAATCCCAAATTCAAAGGCTCCTTACGACAGAATAGCCTTTTAGAGTTAGTAGAATTACGTGCTTCCCTGTGGATTCGATCCCTACTACCCCGTCTACATTAGTTAGAGTTGTAGGTTATTTTTGATAGGTATACGACTGTCCCTCATCACTAGTCACTAAGCATGGAGATCGATTAAAGCAAGAATCCTAAAACAAAGAAAAAACTTGAAGAAAACATGAATAACAATTAATCTAATCAACACAAAGCAATAAAATAAGTAAAATCGATATAGGAAGATAGCTAGAGAGATGGGGAAGAGATAAAAGTTACCAAAATCAGATTTTAATAGCTTTTGAAGGTTCAACAATGGAGATTTTTGGGGTTTTATCTCTCTACTTTCTCTCACTAGTTTTTTTCCCCAACTATAAAACTAAACCCCAACTAAATCTGAAAATGAAAAAAGTTTCTTTAGTTCTATGAGGTTTGGGTGCTTATATCCCTTTGGGAATTACATTTTCAAAGCCCAAATCATAAAGAAAAGCCCTAAAAAATCATAGCTAGATCAGGGTCTACGCGAGCGCTCAAAAAACAAGTAAGCAAACGAAACTAATTTAAGCAATGAAACCAGATTTGCCTCTGACCAAAATTGCGGGTGCGCAAGCTACAACTGCTCTTCTTCAAACTCGCATATCTCCTTCGTTGCTTGGTCAAATAAAGCGCCTGACCTATCATTTTCAAACTGGCCAGTTCATAAGATTCATCTTCAAGTTCTTCACCGTTTTCAAGATATATGCCTTTGAAGTTGACCCTTGTGCACTAAGTGGTAGGCTTGTAAAGATTTTTCACTCTCTTTACTTTCCTTAGTATCCAATGCTCTCAAATCATCTTATAACAACTAAGAAACCTCCAAGGAGTCTCCAAAGGGTTACTAGCTTTACTAATAAGAAAGGAGCAAGTAATAGTGTTCAATTAAGCTAAATAAAGGGCTAAAGGTAACCCAAAAATCATAGAATTAAGCATTTATTCATAAAACACAAAATTGAAGAATAGACTAAATTAAGTAAAATAGGCCACATATGAAACAAAAGTAGGCTAAATGAGACTATAATCATTGTGAAATGGCCCTAAAAACGGCCATGAGGCCAAGCTACTTATCATTCCGTAGCCAAGAAAATACGGAAGTTATTGATACAAAACCCTAGCTCTTGCATCCCTATAAATACAAGGGTTTAGAAGATCAGTATTGAAGACTTACCAAACTTACGTTCAATCTACTACTATAAAAGTTTAACGAAAAGTTATTAAAATATGCAATAAAAGTGTATTTCGTTTTATATGATGATTCAATATATAGTGAATCATTAAAAAAGAGAAAACTTCATAAAAGTCGAGTAGATAAGAGTAAGAAAAAGAGAAGAGTAGAATATGTTTTGGCATACGAACAAATTTAGAGGGAGCAAAGTTCATAGTTGAACTTGCATTGATCCACATTAATTGGATTTGTAGCATAGTTGTTGGCCTTTATTAAAATGAAGAATTGAGTCAAAATCCTTAATGGTTGAGATTTTTCCTCCCTAATTTTTTTGGGTTATTAAAGGAGTCACAAGGGCAAGTGGTGAGAATCGATTTCATAATCTCATGAAAACGACAAGAAAGCTCTAACCAAGTGAACTATTCCTCACTCTTTCCTCGCTAAATTGTTTGTCTTCAATTGTCTTTGAACACTATGTCTTAACTCTGTCCTACTGAAAGTATAACTAATGGAAATGCAATCCACCCCCTCCCACTTTTGATTGTTTGTCTAAACTAACGGATTAAATGCCATTAAATTAAAGTAGCATTATTTGGTCTCCTAATAAATGTGTAAATCATAGTAAATGTTAACTTGCATTTTAATAATGAAGACAAAAATAATATGGGAAAAATTTTATTGATAACCCTACAACAATTTCCTATATAAGGTTACTTACTTAAAGTATAAAATAGCAATATTTCATAATATCCTAAATTTCAACAAACAATACAATCTAATATAATCCAAAACTAATTGTATTGAATTCAAAATACACAAAAAAAAATGAATTGAATGAAAATAAACAATCATCCTAATTGAACCAAAAAGAAGACAAAGTTCAACGAAATTAACTAGAATCATAATTAAATTCATAATAAAATTAATTTTTTGGATATGGCCGAAATAGAACCGTTGACTTGATTTGACAATGATCTATTTATACATGCCATAGTCATACATCACAAATTGATCCATATAGCTTGATCCCTAATGCTTGTGGTTTTGCACAGTTGCACTAGAAGTGTCGTGGACCTCGTGGTTAATCACTATGTTACAAGTTCACAACTCCACAACTTGTGACAAATTTATGGCCACTCATTCTCCACTTTCTTTCATTCAAACTGCACTTTTCAATTTTTCATGTCATTCTATCTTTTTGTATTTCTTAACTTTTGGTGATCTCATTTTCACATACACTGAAAACTTTTATATTTCCTGATTTGGAATTTAGCTCCAACTCAAAGTGTGTGATCAACTGAAAAGCACAAGCACAAGCACAAGCACGATAAAAATGAGTGTAATATAATATTATTGTATCGATTCAAAGGTTGTGTTGATAATGCATGAATCATGTCTAAAATGTTGGGCTTTGACTACCGTGTTGTACCCCAAGAATACATCAAACTAAAATCGACATGACTGTAACACAAAGTTTTACTATAATTCAACATAAACATGACTCAAAATTGACATAAAATATACTTCGTAACATGATTCGATAAATATTAAGCAATTATCCAATAATTTAAATTACGGAAAAAGAAAACAATTGAGAGATATATTTAGAATCGATTAGATGAGTAGTTTAAACTAAGAAATGAAACATTGAAACAGCACATAACTCTATTTCATCACAAAAAATTGAAAATAAATGGAGTCTATTGTAGCTTAGAATTGAATCAGATTTTATGTCTTTTTTCTAATTCTATTGCCTAATGTTTGGTCTAGTATGATAGTCAAATTATGTCCTCTATTTTTATCCTTCACGCACTCCTAAGCAACTTTGTATCATTTATGTTTTGCTACACAAAGTATCAGTTATGGAGAATGTATTTGTATCGTACAAGGAAGACAAAATGCTCATCATGCATCAAATATCAAATTATAACAAATACATCAAATTGAATCAATAGTTATTTCACTTTTTAGTATAATTACATTACATGTCAATATATGATTGTTGTATTTGCGCACAAATAAATAAATAAATATATAAAGAAATAAATAATAAAGGGTTTTTCTCACTTGTACCCACATGTTTTTTCATTTTCTAAGGTATACCCACCTTTGCCTAAAATTCCAAGGGATACCCACAAATTTACAAAAATTATTCACTTATAGCCACTTGTTAAATCCACCATTAGAAAACCGTTAGTTCATCTTCTTCCTTCGTTTCCAACATCATCATCTTGTTTCCCTTCTTCCTCCCTATCCAACTTTCAAATACAATACCTTCAAACTGCAATTCAAGACTTAAGATTTTCAAAACAAATTAAGCCCTCTATCCATTTAATTAATTTTCTCATCTATCAACAATAATTAATTTTCTCTCCTCACTCAAAAAAAAAAAAAAAGATTGAAAAAAAAGAAAAAAAAAATCCATTTAAGTAATGAGGTTGCCATTAGTTTTTTGCTTCTTAGTTTTTAAAAGTGGTTTTAGTGCGAGTGCATGGGGATGGTGGAGAGCTGTAATTGAGGGTGGTGTTATGGTGTTGACGGAGAGGAGTGAGGAAGCAACTAAATTTAACGGAAATGTCAACTGAGAGTTAACAATGTGGCTATGAGTGATTAATTTTTGTAAACTTGTGGATGTCTCTGAGAATAACACGAAAATATGGGTACACCTTAGAAAATGAAAAAACACGTGGGTACACATGAGAAAAACCCAGTAATAAATAAATAAAAGAAATAAAAATACGATTGTTTCATACTTTATTTTATTAATTTTTCTTTATTGGCCTTCAAAATGTAATGTCACTGAAAATTGTTGTTGTTGCAGCATACAATCTCTTTCACAATCAATTTGTTGTAGTTTTGAAGTTAGTTAAGTTTTGACTTGATGATTGTAAATGAGATATTGCTCTTCAATTTGATTCGATATGATAAATTAAAACAACAAATCGACACAACTCGATTGAACAGACTTTACCTTTAAGTGGAGGCCGAACACCTAATAATTGCATATATTACTCAAATTACACTATTATCATTTATCATACTTCATAGAAAATATTTATATCCTTGAATAACATTTAAATCAAATAAAGCAAACGGCAAGAACTATCCCAATTTTCGAACATTTCATAGGTAAGTTGTAGTTAAGTAAAGTCATTATTCGTTAGACTCAATTATGTCACATTTTGCATCTAAATGGTAGTTGAAATGATATTTTTACAAAATAAATCCCAATATTTTGAAAATAGTGTGTCATAGCATTCGTTTCTATCCTATCTAGGTGATCATGAGATTGATTTCTTCAAGGTTTTTGTGGAGTTGTGGCTTTCTAAATACTGAAAATAAATTCCAAATTTTCTAATCATTAATAAAATTATCCACATGGCGCAAATGAATCCAACTTACCTAAGCCAAGAAGTACCAAATAAATAATTTAGGAATATTAATAGACAATAGTATTACAATTATATTAACAACAAACCAACAAAATTGCCTAGTCAAATGTTTAAATCTTTGCTGGACCAGCATACATATAGTAGAGTCAACACGAAGAAAAAAAACAGGAGTATATATTTTTGATTTTTGTTTTCATCTATTTCATTGATTTATTAATTAATATCTTTTATTATTTAATATTGCAACCGTAACTTCAACCAACCACTGCAGCAAGCCGACAACTACCCCTCTCACCTGTTACATTTATTTATGCTTATTATTTGAGCAACTATATTGTTACACATTTTCGATTTTTCACCTACCATTATTGTCCGCTAAGGGTTTATTTACTTCAACTGAAAATAGTTGATCTGAGTTGAGCTGAACTGAACCGAATCGAAGTGAGCCGAATTGAACTGAAAGTTTTTTTTTTATGAAGGATTAATGAATAGCAAAATAAGAGAAGAGCCGAACTGAACTGAATAGATTTTAAGCTGAAGTAAACATGCCCTAATTGTATAGAGACTATGAGATAGTTCAATTGCTTAAAGTTTTTCATACAATTATAAGAGATTTTATGATCGATTCTCAATTTTATGAATCTCATCATCGGCTCTGTAGCTCTTTAAATGCACAAAAAACAAGGTCGGTACTATTAAGAAAAGAACATGATTTGGACATTCTACATTTTGATTTAAGCCTTACGCATGATAGTGTCAAAATCACAAATACACAATGTGGAGTGCTTTAATAGAAACTTTTGCTAAGAAACTCAATAGTTATCACTAATGATCCTTTCTGTTGTCTTAATAAATTACTAAGACCTATATTAATGTTATTAACTAATGATACTCTGTATATCGATCATATCCTACCTATAGCGAGAGTGAGGGATAGATCAGTCAGTAAGAGTTTCTCTTGCGGTTTTAGAAGATTTTGGGATCAATTCTCACCTCGCCCTTGTGGCTCCTTAACACTAATTAAAAAATAAAAATCTTACCTATAGCCGTATAGGTATGTACCTATAGGTTCATCCAATTTGATTTCATAGGAGGTTTATGGGGTGTGTTGATAAATATGACATCAAAATAAGTGGGGTGTCCAAAAAAAGTACATATCAAGAAATAGTAGAGATCTTGCCACTAGAAATAGAGCGATTAATGTTTTTTTTTATCATCTGTCTCGATATCTTTTTATGATTTCTATTTAATTCACCCCAATACTATTCTTAAGTCAAAACATCAACTTAATTAGATAAAATCAATCTTAAAAAGTCCACTTTGTTCAACTAAAAAGTCAACTCAATTCATATAAATTTAGTTAAAATACAACATTGATGATATGTCTACTCAATTCAACTTAATTCAATCTAAGATTTTATTATTTCAAACTTATTTCAAACTCAATTTATTTCAAACCTAACAGTCTATTACAAAGTAGTTTAATTTAAATATTCCCTTCGTTTTTTCAATTGCTACATATATCCAAAAAGAAAATACCAAATTACTTACTCCCTCGGTCTTTTTTTACTTGCTACATTGGACTAAAAAAGCTCTCACAATTTTTGATTCAATGTAGCAAGTAAAAAAAGACGGAGGGAGTACTATATTTCCTTATTTGGATTATGGTCCCTACACAAACATTTACAACATCACCCTTATTTTTGTCATCTTGTTACCAATATTTTTCCTACATTACCCATATCAACGTCGATTTCATATCATGTCATGTCGACTAAGACAGTGGGGCGAATGATCGTGCAATAAATTGAATATTGACCCATCGAAACTCTATTATGGTCCAGCTAACCAAAGTATTCCCGGCAAAATCCCCCTTCATAAAAAAAAAAANAAAAAAAAAAAAAAAAAAAAAAAAAACACCAACCATTCAACCTCCCATAAATTCCGACCATCTTCTTTAACACCCCTCATATAATTCTCTCTCAACTTCAATTCCTTTCACACATTTTCTCCCTCTAATAAATAATAATGGAGGTTGATACTCACACAGCAACACTCACTTCCATCACCACACCACCAACACCCTCCTTCTCCTTCCTCTCCCTCGACTCCTCCTCATCAAACCATATTCACTCACCGAGCCGCAACAACAACTACTGCTCGGACTCACCCTTGAGTCCGAGTGCCGTTGCGGCTTTACGTGTTCAAAAAGTCTACCGTAGTTACCGTACACGTCGTCGCCTTGCTGATACCGCTGTAGTAGCTGAAGAACTCTGGTATCAATCAACCAACCAATTATTCTCAATGTGCTTTTTAAATTATTATTATTTCGTTGACTAACCGACGGTCTGACAGGATACTAACTGCCTCTCGGCTTTTGACAGCTAGTTTTTATTTAATTATTACTAATAGTGCTTTTTTCTTTTGTTTTGTTATTACAGGTGGCAAGCTATTGAATATACAAGATTAAGTCATAGTACAATATCTTTCTTCAATTTCCCTGAATCTGCTGCTTCTCGTTGGAATAGAGTCAGCTTAATTGCTTCCAAGGTTTTTTTTTTTTTTTTTTTACTTTTTGTTACTGTGTTTTTTTATAACTGTTAACTGTATTTTAGTTATATTCATTTTAAAAAATAATATAAAACTGTATTTTAATTAATTTTTTTTTTGGGTTTTTCTGGGTTTATTTACTGATTTTGATGAATATTCGTAATTGGGATTCTATGATCTATGGTACTATAGGTGGGCAAAGGTTTATCACAGGATTCTAAAGCGCAAAAGTTGGCTTTTCAGCATTGGATTGAGGCTGTAATATTCTTATTTTATTTTCTGGGTTTTTTTTTATTATTTTAATTTAGATCCCTTTATTATATAAGTTTCTAATTTTATTTTATTTTTTTAAAATTTTAGTTTGTGTATAATGATAATTTGACTAATGTTGATTTTGATGGGTGGTTGAATAGATTGATCCTAGGCATAGATATGGTCATAATTTGCATCTTTACTATGATGAGTGGTCTCGAGCAAATTCGGGTCAACCCTTTTTCTACTGGTAAGCATTGGGGTCAACCCTTTTTAATATCCTGTGATTTTGGTGTAAATGTATGTTGGACTAGTATACTAGTATAGTATAGTGTTTTGTTGGAAGTTGTATAAAATTTAAGCTGAGCAACGGCGATTCTTTAGGTGTTTCATGATCTTGGGGTTTAGGTGTGATCTTGTGACAACTGTTGTTGCGAAGATAATGAGGCAACTCACCCAATATGGGAGCCCTGGCTACCAAGCGTTATATGTATTTAACTATTTATATATAGTATGTAACGGTAATAGTTGTCTTGGCAATAAGAACTCTCATGGATGTTACATATTACATCAATTGGCTTCATTATGTGATACTTAGTTATTTTAAGATTTAGCATAACCTCATGATCGATCACACGTGTCCTGAATTTCTATAGAAAATAAGATTGCACAAAGTCACAAACAATGCTTTGGTAAATGTTCTGCCTTTAAATCATACCGGAGTACATGAATTAAAAGGACTGGAATTATTTTGGTTTCTGTTATCGACAAAGTGTTTACAGTAATCATGGTGGATGTTGTGTGTTTTTTGTAGGCTGGATATTGGAGATGGTAAAGATTTAGATCTTAAAGTATGTTCTAGATCGAAGCTACGTCAGCAGTGTATCAAATATCTTGGACCTGTACGAACTTCTGCAATTAAAATTTACTAGGGGAAGCCCTTTAATCTATAATTTTTCATTTTAGTGTCAGTTGTTTCATTTTGACCAATTTCTTTGGAATGTGCAGCAAGAGAGAGAGTATTATGAGTACATTTTTTCCGAGGGAAAGATTATCCACAAACTCTCTAAGCATTGGCTCGATACAGGGAGCACATCAGAAGCATCCAAATGGATATTTGTTATGAGCACCTGTAAAAAATTGTATGCTGGGGAGGTGCGCTCATGGGGAACTCAACAATATGCCTTTTTCTTATTAGTTGTTCGGAATTGGTTTTTTGTACCAGATCACCATTCTTTGAAAGCTGATATTTACTAATGCTATTATTGCAGAAAAGAAAAGGAAGATTTCATCATTCTAGTTTCTTAGCTGGAGGAGCTACCTTAGCTGCTGGACGACTTATTGTAGAAAATGGTACACTCAAGGTATAGTGGACTTTCTCTTGGGAACTCAATATATGTTTGATCATCACATCATGGCACGTGTAGTTCATGTTTGTATAGTTTGCTGATGCTTTCCTCTTGAGGTCCACGTATTTTTAGACATGCTTAACCTTTAATTAACAGACTGCATGATTTTCATTCTACTCGTTTGTGTATACTCATATCATGCTGTACTAGTGTGAAAGAACTTGAATAGAAAAGACTAAGCAAACCGAAAAAGTTTGAAGGACATATTACAAATAACTAGTCACTTCATGTAGAAATCATGTCGTGAAAGAGAACCTTTTCTCCTTGTTGGATTTTGGAAGTTCAGTGATGAGGAAATTGCCTCAACTTGTTCACGTGGCTATACTTTAGTAGGCGCTTAATTCTCCATGCAAAAGCTGAACAGAGGAAAAGGGGGAGCCTGAAGCGGTAGTAGAGATTATGGTCACTAAATGACTTAAAGAGCTTGAAGATGAGATGAATTAAGGGAACTAGTAGGAGAGTGATTCTCCTCCTTCCGTGTGTCACTCCTAAGTCCTAACTAAAAATCTACCACTGTTCTGTTGTCCATGTTTTTCACCATTGGAAAAGGGTGATATATGTCAAGTAAGTTTTTAAGTGCAACATGTAGCATTTTAGCTAGTTTGAGGATCTCAATGGTTATGCTAAAGCTGTAAAGTATTAGATTCTGAAGGGAATTCGGAAACACACAGTAGCCATTTTCTCAAAGAACACTTTTGGACATATTGTGACCAAGTCCACTCTGATACCTTCCCTTATAATACACTTTCAAGTTGCTGACTCTGAATTTCGCATCTTATAAAGGAGGAATTGGTCTGTGTTGGATGAGCTGTTATTAATGCCAGCTAGGCTGCATTGAGGAACATCCATTCTAACTCCTAAGGGCTGAAATAGTGATTTGTTATACAAAATCATTCCAACCTTGTAGTTGTATACAAGATTAAGACTCGTGTTCCTTGAAACATTCTACTCCATATTTCCACTGTTGACTTGTTGAGTATAGGTATTAGTTGCTCAACATTGATAATTAGTCAAACTATGTTTGACTTAACTAGTTAGTTAGTTAAACTAATGGTTCGTTAGGTGATAAAATTAGGAGTTTTATAAATTAGATAGTTGGTTGGATTAGTTACTTGACTTGTATTACACTGAACTTCAGTGTTTTTACAGAAATAAGAAAAAGATCTTTCTCTCCTTCCTCCAAACTACTCCCATGGCTTCCTCTCACCATTTTCTTTAGCCACAGCTCAAATTCTAACATTCACCATGGATACAGGCTGCACTAATCATACCGTAAAAGAGTAAATAAATACTAAATAGATTCACTTAAATAACTGGATGGAAAGATTTTAATTAGGGCCTTAGGACTCCTCGAAATGAAACTTGACATTCACAACTAACTGTACTTCTTTTAAGTTAATAGATCTTGAGAAAACATTCTGTCTTCTCTAAAGGAACTTTAGCCAACCTAGATTGAAAGTTTGACGCACACTATCCATGTAAAGAGTGAAGAGGACATTTAAAAACCTTTTTCATGTAAATGTCTCAAAGGACTAAACGGGAAGGAGAAAGAATAAGGCAAATGGATCCTTGTAGTTTAGATAATCTAATAACCCTTACCATTATGTTATAGAGCTTCTAACTTCATTGTACAAAAAAGGGTCATTACAAATATCATTAGTCCTCCCATCATTGTCTCATCAACCTTGCTGGATTGAGAGAATGAAGATGATAAGAAAAACATTGCTCTAATCCAAAAAAGTTACGAATCCATGAGACCTTGGGTAGTATGTGTTTGATTAATGACCTGTACTTTTATAGCCATGTATAGAATTGCATGCAAGCATGTAATCAACTTATCATGTAAAGTGCTAAGCATGAACAATTTGGTAGCTTATATGTGTTTGTGATTTTGTGGATTCCAGTGTTAAGTTTCCACACTGAAGGTACACATTTAAACTTATACTTTTGGAGTTTTACCTTCCAAATGAGCTATGGATTTTCTTATGTGGCTAAGGAAATTCATAAATGACTGGAAGAGTCTGAAGGACATGTCAAAAACTAAGGAATATATTTTTACACAAGTTTGAGACATTGTATCTTAAAAAGGTAGTGTGAAGTCACGGTATGTTTTGCTTCTTTGCTGGTTTCAAAGTTAGAAGTTATGGTTGACCAAAGAAGAAGAAAACAATGAATGAAGCCTAAATGTGTAATCATTATTGATAACTTGATGTTACTGAATCAAACATGTCGTTATTGTCAAAGATCTAGTATGTTAGGGTTATTCCTGCTGCCTCTAATTTGTTTTTATGAAGTCTGAACTCACTGCGCTAGTAAACACCTACATTGAAATCACAGTATTGTGTAGTTTGCTGTAAAACTTCTCTGCATCTGAGTTTTACTGTAATTGAGTTTTGCAGTCCATCTCCGCATACAGTGGACATTATCGCCCAACTGATGACCGCCTTGATGCCTTTCTTTCTTTTCTAGAGGAGAATGGCGTAGCCCTTCATGAAGTCAAGGTAAGTCATTCAACATTTTTTCCCCTAGTTTATTTATCATTTATTCTTTTAATTAATACCTTAAATGTTTATAACTACCTTAAAAAGAAATGTTTACATAACTAGCTTGGGTGAGGAAGCACAAAATGTGCAAAATGACCCGGGCATCAGTTCCATGACTTGAATGAATGCCTATATTCAGGCTTTGGACTGTTTATATAGCTAGTATACAGATCATGAATATTTATCCTCACTCGTTGGCAGTTCTTTCTATTCCTAACACAATCATCCTGCGTTTTCTACTTCCAGATCGAGCGATCAAATGGGGACTACTATAGCTACGAGGACATTAAATCCATCAGTTTCACCAAAACAGAAGTATTATCGGATTCTGAATCACCAGACTATGAGAATCCGCTCAAAACCAAAGAAGAAAATGTGATAGAAGAACCTTCTCTTGCTGAGCAGTCTGAGTCCCGAAATGAATACAAGAGAACTTTGTCTGGTGGTCTCCAAAGTCCAAGACCAGAGGTGCCGAAAGAAGCAATACTCCAAAGAATCAACTCAAAAAAGACTGCTTCATATGAACTGGGACATCAGCTCTCTCGGAGCTGGTCAACTGGTGCTGGACCTAGAATTGGATGTGTCGCTGATTATCCTTTAGAACTCAGGTCTCAAGCATTGGAGTTCACATCACTCTCTCCCAGAGACATTCCTTTATCACCGTCTCCATTCAAGCGTGCTCCGCCTCAGCTTTTGGCATTACCATCCTAGAAAATACTTCTAAATTTTTTGATCAGATGGATTATATTTCAATTGAACATGTTTTGTATGCCTTTTGTAGCTGTGTAAGAGAGATAATGTTAGTCTTGACTTCATCTCACAATAATTAAGTGAGTTGAAGTGGTATTATAAACATAAAGCTTTGGAATGCTATTGTCATCAATTCCATTAAGAAGGCTATGGATTCTAGTCTCCATGTTTTAGTCCTATGTTATACTTCATTGTTTCATAATTAAGTGTTTATTTGTTTAGTTGAGATAAAGATTTTAAGCCTTCCTTGTACTTCGATAGGTTGAAAATTCTTTGGTAGTCGTCCAAAATACGGTCACCGAAATTTATATAGGTCAAATGCGTAATAATATTTATGATGGACTTCAGTCAATTGTATTAATTTTTTAAAATATTATTTCTAATATAATATTATATTAAGAGTAGGTTTTAGAGAGTTTTTACTTTTTAGAGTTAGATTAAACTATTTACTTACCATGATTTCTAACTTAATATATAGATTTGATTGGATTTGTTTTTTTGGAAAAATGAAAGATAAAAAAAAAATTTAAAATCAAACTAAAAAAGTTAACCTTTGGAAAAGAAATATTAATGATTAAGAATTTACTATTTATGAATTACTTTGCTTATCATAAAAAAAATGCTATAATTTTTTTATCATCACTTGCAACAATAAATTTGCATGCAATATTATAAAGTAAAGATCAAAGTACAATAATCACATGTTTTATATACTTACAAAATAAATCTTTGTTTGTATTATTTAAATAACTACGATTTATATAATAGATTATATGATGATTATAATTAATTAAATAGTATATAGTAACATACATATATATTGGTTGTTTATTTATTTAACTCAACAAAATAAATGTATCAAACAATTTTATCTTTACATAAATTTTGTTAGCGGAGTATTACTTTACATAAAATTGTAAATATAAAATACGAATTTATAATGGATGATGTGTTAAAGATAAAAACTACAAAAAACGCTATTAAAAAAACATGAAAGATTAAAAAAAAAAACATACAAAATTATTAAATTATAATACCAATAATTAAGCAATATTAATCGCGATAGTCTATATATTATTCTTTAACAGTATCGCCTTCAACACAAAAGAAACCGTGATTTTGATTCGTATATATATATATGCATATTATATATTTAATGATAGGTTGATATATTAATGATTTGTGAAATATTTATGAATATTTTTGTATAATATAATACTTTGTAATAATTAATTAACTAATTACAATATTTGTTAAGTATCATATTAAATACTCTTATTAATAAATCAACAATATTTTTATAATGTATTGTCATAACTTCATAAGATTTTCTTTAATGGTGGCGAGGTCACTAATCGATGCAAATGACTAATACATGATAAATTAATAATTAAGAATTTTGGAGTAATGATTTTTGTAATAATTGTAATTTGTATTGGCTTTAATTTATAGATGTTCATTTTTTCTTATATATACTGCGTACAGTATCGCAAGTGTACCAATAGAGCCAAAATGTTAGAGTTGTAATTGTAAGAAAAGCAATAGTATCTTTTACTAACTTTTACGTACTTCAGTTGAGTTTTTACAAACGTTGGCTATAAGAGCAGTTTTTTTTTTCTTTACCAACGTTGTAATTCAAAAAATAGATTTTTGTAATTAGTTTGTAGTTCCGGGTACAAATGTAGCCTTTTGTAATTAGACATGATAAATATTTGTCCCTCAAAGTTTCAACTCAACTTTAACTTTAAACTTTTTTATATTAGCCTTTTCACATTGTCAGTAACTTTTATCCACTATTCTACTATTTTCATTAACTCAAAATACTTGTTACATTTTGACTTTTTTACCATTCATTTAATTTTTTTGACCGTCTTGTCATATAAAATATTGTTTGATTCATCTCGAATATTATTTTCCAAATATATAATTTTTACATATATATAATTAGAGATATCAATGTTTAAAGTATGTTCAATTCGTCTAATTCAGATCTACATTTTTCTGATTTGGACTGATTTGATCTGAATTTTACTGATTGAATCTCATCTGGAATTTTTGTAGTTATTTTATTCATAATATTTTATGACCTGTTGTAAATCTTTGATCAAGTTTAATCTGTTCTCATTTGTGAAAAATAACAACCAAAGTGCTTGAATAGTTGAATAAACCAAAGTGAATACAACCCAAGTATTATTATAATACATTTTATTATATACTTCATTTGTTCTACTTCGTTCACTACGTTTGAAATCTTTTTGTGAGAGAAAATTGGTCAAAAGTTCAAAGCATAATCAACAAAGTGAAGTAGAGAGAGTAACACTCAAGTTTAAGGCTTATCTTATTTTTACTTATTTTCATCAAGAATAAGTTCAAACGAGCAAAACTAAGTTCAGTTTAGTATATGTAAATTCAATTCATTAATTTTTTTTTCTTTGGAGAAAGCGGTAAAAATTACTTTTAATCTTTAATAAATTGTTAATGGGTGTTAAGACTCTCCTGGAGTACTACCAATAGACATGCTCAACCACATGAATGAAGTTTGCCGTATTTGAATCACCGCCAATCCGTAGTAGCCTTAAAGTTTGGCATATTCTTCTGGTTTTTGTAATTGGTTTAAACAATAAAGAAGTACTTATAGCCTGTTTACTTCAGTTGAAAACAACTAAACTGAACTGAAAGTTTTTTACGAAGGATTGATGAGTATCAAAATAAAAGAAGAGCTGAGTTGAACTGAACTGGTTTTAAGCTAAAGTAAACAGGCCCTTACTTCCGACTTAATGTTCTAAAGAAGTAAAGATTGATCCTACATTCCTACATACAACACAAAGCTACCGCCAATCCAGTGCTAAGAGACAATACTATAATATTACTATGAATTCTATGATACTATCCAAAAGAGTAAAAGACTTGTTGTTGGAGTTAGTATTGGAGTTGAAAAGAATTCCACAAAATGCTTCAAAAGAAAATAGTATAATAGTACAAAATAACACGATCCCACGTGGAAAGAATATAAGTGCTAACCTCATATGCTCTCATATAAAATAATCTCTTGTCCCACATGGAAAAATGAGAGAAGTGACCTCAAATTCTTTTCTTTAAATCCCAAAGGCCTCTACTTCAAGAAAAACATACACAATCAAATTTCTCTACAAAATCTAAACACATAAAAGCTTCTTTGGGCATTGTTCGATTTTGTTCTCAATTTATTCCATTGTAGTACACCTTTGGAACAAAGGTTGTGTATCCCTGGGGGTCGATTGCCATGAGTTTGTGTGTACGAATACGGGGCAAATTCGACTTTAGGGCAGTGATCTTTTGTCACGCCACAACCACTCCTTAAAGCTCCTACCTTTTTTGTTTGCTACTAGTCATATTTCTAACATTCTAAAGTCGAATTTTGTTTTATTCTTGTTTTATTAATTATGGCTAGTTATTAGTTTTTGAGTATGTTGAAATAAGTTTTTGGTTATTGTTGGTAATGGTTTATTTCGTATGTTATATGATGTGTATATTTTTTTGTCGAGGTTTGCCATTATTATTATTATTATTATTATTATTATTTTTAGTAAAGCTGACATAATTTATGCATAAAAGATAGTTGTAATATTTTTGAGACTATGTCTTGCTTGATGAGTGAGTGGTACTCACATATGGCATGATTTGGTGTTACTTGACTTGTTTGGAGGTAAAATTAGCTCGATTTCTTTGGTAGAGTTTTGATAATAAATTTAAAGCTTTATGAGTTGTTTGGAAGGATAATTTTCTCTATTATTTGGTTTTATTTGAAATGTTAAGATATGTAAATGTCTTATATAATGATTTAATCAACCATGTTACCATGTATATAGTTTCCCAATAATAAGTAGATTTGTGATATAATAATATGCAACTACTCTAACTTAAGCTAGTACAGTCAGAGGCATTATTTAGTTTCTTAAATTTATGCCATTAATCTTACGGTTAGGCTAAGTTTATTGTATATATAAGGTGTTTCTTAATGGAAAAGAGCAAAGAATTACATTCTTATACAAACCTTATTTGAGTAATAGAGAGATTGTGTTAGTGGTTGAGACTAAAAAGTACTCCGTTGGTTGATTTGGTTCACTTTGACAATTGTATAATAAGGAAGGGGATTTATGAGATCTTTCTTTTTATGTATCCGTATTGAAATGTTTCATATATTATGGGGCTAAATGTGTTCTTTGTCATATTAATGGATATATCTAATGTTTAAAAAGTGGTTTGAAAAGAATGACTTGGTAAATTTTAGCACTTAATTTGTGAGGTTGAGCAAGTTGTTTTTAATGAATCTTTCTCAATGTGGGGGTGCTAATGAGAAAGATTGATAAGTTATGTACTTATGTGAACTTATTTAACCTAGTGATTTATTGAATTTCAGTATTTTGAAACATACTAGAAGATTCACCTGTGTGAGTGTGAATATTTGGCTACCTTCTATGAGAAAGTTGAGTATTCTCTTTAGAGATCTCATGAGAACCTAAGGTTGGGCGCATGACCATATATATTAAAAGCGTTAACTTCTATCTTTGAGTTCACACGGTATTTGGAGTTAAGATATATGTTGTGGGGTCTCAACTTATATCTAGAGTTGTAGATTCGTTCACTCTTAAATTGTAAGTTGTTGCCTCAATTCACTACACATTTGTTTCAAATATTTATACGAATCTTAATGTTAAGTGTTGAACAGGCTATCGCACACTTCTCAAAAATAACCGAACGACTCTAACTAATATAGCTAGGGAAGTAGGGATCGAATCCTCAGGGAAGCTATTAAATTCTACTAGCTCTAAAAAGCCTAAAGTGTGTAAGGGGCCTTGGTGGAAATTTCGGTAATGGTTTCCAAAACTAAGAAGACTAAGAATTGAAACTAAGGAAATGACGGGAAGCTAACTATTAAACTCTATTAGTGGAAACCTAGGGCTATCGGTTCACTATGATCAATCAACAAACTCAATTAACGCTCACTAATCAATTCATTGGCATTCATTGAACTAGGGCTCACTAATTCTCTCGAACTTAGACTCCCTCAAAACTCCTTTACCGGCTCTCGCTCGCATAAATTCGTTTTTGCCTATTATTCAGTGGTCTAATTGTGGTAATCTTACCTCTCGGCCTCGATTTCAACAATAACCTTACTTGCAACTAAATCTGGCCACAATTTAATTGCAATCGCTAGAAATCAATAATAGGAATTCAGTTAGAAGCCAAGAACTAATTAGAAAACATAATTTAAATTCAAATCATGATCATAGATCCCCTGTCCCTAGAGAAAACGACTACTCACTCATAATTAAGGGAACAAAAGCAAAATTGAAATCAAACAACATGATCATGAACAAAGAATTAATTAAAACTAAATTAATTACTAATAAAACTAAATTAAGAATCATAATAGCAAAACTAATTAATCTAAACTAAAAACTATGAAATTAAAGAGAATCATGAAACTAAACGAATTAAAAATTATAAGGAAAGAAATTACCAAAATAAAGATTGAATTGCATTAATCGAAAGCTTGAATTGTTGAACAAAGTAATTAATCCTAAAATTCTAGAGAGAATAAGTAATTTTGGATTCCTAGGTCTAAAAGTATGATAAAAACTTGTTAGGGTCGTGCCCCCTTTTACATAGAGTATATATAGGAATTAGGTTTTTAATTAATTAAAACCCACGAAGCAAAACCGCGAAGAAAAGCCGAACAGATCAAAATCCGTGATACCTGCGCCCGCATAGAACAAACCTAGTTTGTTCCCTGCGCCCGCATGGTGAATAATGAGTGAGTTCTGATACTTCTGATCTATGTTGCGGGCGCATAGGTTAAATGGGGATTAAAGGCCTGGGCCCGCATGAACCAAGTTGAGCAACATTTTGACGATCTTGCTTATTTCTTCGCTCGATTCTTCGAATCTCATTCATGACTTCTTGTGACTTGGCACGCATCCCGAGGCAAGTGCTTTTTGACTCGTTTTAGCCTCCAATGACTTCATAACTCTCTATTACGCTCCTGTAACATATTAAAAAAAACCGAAAACCACGCGTAATAACCGAAAGAGTATAAAATAACCCAAAGAGGTTCTAAAAGTCAACTAAAGACGCTAAAATCGTCCCAAAACATAACTTAACATCGAAAGACGATATTTAGTCAAAACAAAGCCATAAACTTAACTATTTAGCACAAGAATCAACCGAAAATGAGGGAAAAACTCAACATAAAACACGTATATCAAGTTTCTTGTCTCTTATTTTTTGCTTATTTGCTCGAGTTATCATATATCCTTTCAAAGCCATTTGCGGGGGGAGTGTTGGAATAATGGCTTTAATAGCCTTATCATTTGATATTTGATGGACATCTCTTGGATCTCATTTCGTAGATCCTCTTAGTATGTAGTGGAATTCTATTTCATCAAGTAACCACTCTTCCTTTATGAGCTTCTAATGGTTCCTCTACAATGAATTTCAATTCCAACTTAATTGATAAGATTAAATACTTGTAATGTTTTTTGAACTGAAAAGTATGAGACCAATGGTATCTTAAAAATTGGCTATGTTAGTGGGTGAACATGAAAGGGAGAGTAAATATAGAGAGGTACATAATTCTTACGAGATCATGAAATTTCCAAACTCGAGCAAAGTAGTGTGACCCAATACCTTACTCTAAAGTACATGAGTGTATGGAAGTGATGTTAACCTTAAATGGCGAAATAATGCAACCGTAGCATTTTGTACCTTGGATGAGCCGATTTTCTCCTTCAAAAGTTGAAAAATCATTAGGTATTCTAATTTTGGTTGGAGGCCATAACTAGTAAAGCAGAATCCATCATGAGTGTTAACATTTGAGTTTTAATTGATTGGTTTACCTAGAGGCGCTAATTAAGCCTTTGAGTATTAGGTGGGAGTATACAAAGAAATTAAAACGTGATGTGTAAATAGAGCTATAAAAAACATAATTTAGTGGTTTGAAGAACTACTAAAAGAAAGGTGAAAGCTTATTTGACACATACTCCCAATTTCTTAAGGTTACTGTCATTGGGGTATTAAGGCTCTTGCATTTATTTATTGGTTTTTTTGCTTTGTGAATGTAGAAATTGCACCTTGCATTTAAATAGGGTAACTTGATGAAAGAAATATGCTTGAGGTAATTTGGGTATTGTGTGTCACTTGTAATACAATATATGGGCATATTATTTAGATCAATGTGTGGTCTAAAACAAACATTAATGTTATATCGCGAAGATTTTTCATTTTCATGGTTTTATGGTGAATGATTATGGTTTTTACGAATTTAATGTGGTTTGTTGGGTTGTCGTATGCCTACATATGAATGAGATTCCTATATTTTTTACCAAAACAAGCATAAATAGTACTTGTAGGGTGTTCAATTTATATATCCTTAGCTTGCCTTGTGATATATGGAGGAAGTAAAAGAGTTTGAGGTGTGTTTTGGCAAAACTTTGCTAGTCTTTATATGGGTTGTCCTCTTGAGTGTAGTTGAGGGAAAACCCATATCATCTTACCCATTTTCAAAGAAAAGAAATGGCATATCACAAAAAGAGCGAGCTAAACTCTTTGTGCTTGTAGTGTTTTGATGAAATAAACTTACATAGCATATATTGTAAGTATATTGAGTTAATTCAATTTGACAATCCTAAACATAAGCAATTGAGTACTTTGATTAGGTTGTTGAATTACTTATCAAAGGGAAATCAATTAGGTTTGCATTACTAAAACAAATTGTGTTTTGAGGGGTTTTGCAAAGTCAATTGGGTTCTATATAATAGTGTTATTTCATCTAATATGTATTGTTGTGTATATTCTAGCAAGTGGTTACGTGATAAAATTTACCAAAACAATTATATTTTGTTGAACTAACAATGGAATATGAGTTTGCATTTTTGAGCTTGCAGGACAATAAGCTTATATAGTGGCTACAAGGTCCACTCGCAGATATTCCATGTTGGGGGAGAAGTTTTCTCCATCATTTTTAATACATTGCATCTCACAAGTTGCGATGAGAGCTGCAAATGATCAATAGAAGAGACATATTATGATGTGTGTCATGGAATAATGAGAAATTTGATATATTGTGGTATCACTCGAGTATAAAATAATAAAAAAAATGAGATGGATATTGCAGGTCCTCTCACAAAGGCCTTTGTGGAAATATGTTGCTGGAGTCAACACAAGGAATGGGTTAAAAGCCTATAAAGGAGTAATTTGTGATGGATACCCAACTTAGAATTACCTAAGTTCAAAAGGGTCAAACGAAATCATAAATTATCTCGAGTTGTGTACTATTACCATTCCTTGATAATAAAAGTGATGTGGTACACTTGATAATATGTGGAAGGATGAGCATTATTAGCTCTTAATAAGTTCATAATTAACCATATATGGTGGTTTGTGATGAGTACAAACTTGATGAACTTACCTATATGAATGTGGGGAATTTGTCCTACCCCTATGAGGTCCTTGAGGCTTGGGATCTCTAGAGCGTTCATGAAAACCCAGGCATTGTGAGGGACATTATTATGACATTGTAATGCGGGAACTTTATCGATTTTGAGATAAAGTTAAGTGTGCAAGTGCGTTCATACAAACTCCACTTTAGGTTCAGGAATTTCCACCTAATGTGGCTGTAGAATATATTTGTAAACACTTGGTATCAATTCAAGTCCAAAAGACATTGATACTTCAAGACTTACATCTCCAATGTCCTACGGAAACTATATTTCTAAGCCCTTTCATTCTTTTGAATCATGTGGGGGAATGTTGGAGTTAGTATTGGAGTTGAAAATAATTCCACAAAATGCTTCAAAAGAAAATAGTATAATAGTACAAAATATCACGATCCTGCATGGAAAGAATATAAGTACTAACCCCATATGCTCTCATATAAAATAATCTCTTGTCCCACATGGAAAAATGAGAGAAGTGACCTCAAATTCTTTTTTTTAAATCCCAAAGGCCTCTACTTCAAGAAAAACATACTCAATCAAATTTCTCTACAAAATCTAAACACATAAAAGCTTCTTTGGGCATTGTTCGATTTTGTTCTCAATTTGTTCCATTGTAGTACACTTTTGGAACAAAGGTTGTGTATCCCTGGGGGTCGATTTCCATGAGTCCGTGTGTACGAATACGGGGCAAATTCGACTTTAGGGCAGTGATCTTTTGTCATACCACAACCACTCCTTTAGAGATAAGTTTAAAGCTCCTACCTTTTTTGTTTGCTACTAGTAATATTTCTAACACTTGTTTGTGTTACCTACGAGTGTACGACATTAAGAGCATGAGCAATGGAGGAGCACCTTAATATGGTCCTTAAATTCTCTCTCCATTTTTACATTCGATCTCCAAATCATTTTCCCCTTATTTTGAGTTACTAATTTGAGTTGCCCCTTGTTAACCAATTGTTTGGGTACCCAAGTACCTGTACTTGGGCCCAAGGAAATTCGAATGAGCCAAGTCCAATTAAATACAACACACAAAGACATAACATTTATATACAATACAAGATCAAGCCTAGAGAAACAATAGTTAGGCCCATCATCGAAGTATTCGTACAAACGGTCTAGAGGCCCAACAACAAGTCCACTAAGCGACCTTTCGGCCTTTGGCATTACTTGCTAGGTGGCACTTTTGAACCGCCATACAAAATCTGACATTTGTCTATAAATACCCTCATTTATGATATTTTTACAGGTATTCAATTCTAAGCTATTAACATTTATTCTCTCAAGCTAATACACTTTTTAGACTTGACTTTACACATTTCCTTACTTTAGCATCGGAGGGGCGTTCTTCGGACACACCTCTTAGGCTAGCAATCTTGTTTACTTGTGCAGGACCTTCGGACACCTCCTTCGGACCTTGCACCTCTTTTGATATTGATCCTTTCCCATTCAATCAAGATTCTTCTTTGGATCATATTGTTTCCATCCAGAACACCAATGTTGGTGAGCCTCCTTGGATTGTCAATTCGAGTCAGATACGGTTGGGTTAGGGCCTGTTTGGTTCAATTTAAAATCACTTCAGTTCAGCTGCTTTCAGTTCAGCTCCGTTCACTTCAGCTCTTCTTTTATTTTGCTAAACATTACTCCTTCATAAAAAAATTCAGTTCAGTTCAGTTCAGTTTAGTTCTATTCAGTTCAGCTCCGTTCAGTTCAGTTCAATTTAGCTATTTTCAGTTGAAGTAAACAGACCCTTAGTAGATAAACCGTCTTTAATAAAAAAATGAAACAACCTGAATAGAAGGTAACTTGTAACCTAAACATAACTTGAATGAAAAGTGACATAAATAGGTATTGGCCGATAAATCAACAATTTAAAAATTAATTAGCTTGTACAACATTCAAAACAGAATTAAATTAAATTGAACGGATCTAATCATTGAGCAACCTCTTCCACTCGATAGGAAGAAGAAATGCCAATATGCCATCATTATTTCCTCTTGTGCATAAGACTTATTTCCTTTATATTTTGGTATTAAGAAAAAATAAAACAATAAAAAAAAATGATGGCATGCCATTGATTTATGTGTCGCTCAGCTATGTAGCATGGGTACTTCTGGTGGGTAGTCGTCCCCGAACCCAGGGACGAATCAGATTCTTCATGTTATAATTGGCTATATCCATTAACAATATTTTTTAGATTAGTCGTTTTCAGTCCTCGTATCCTTATTCGTTTTCGTCCCCTTCCCGACTCTGTGCAACCTAGTCGCTCAGTGGTTCTTCTTGTCGTGGACTACACATGAGACTCGAATTCAACTCTGGTTAGTTTACCTTTTCTCAAATAAATTACTCCGTATGTACTAAAGGCCTGTAAACATTTGTTAAAAACAACTGAAGTAATGATTTATAACTATTAATGATTTTTTATTATAATTTTTATGGATTTTGATTTTTAACTATGGTAAGTGATCGATGATTTTTAATTATATAGTAATGACATAATAATAATTTTGATATAAAATACTTCGCTATTGGTAATTTATATTTTATGAAACAAAACTCAGTACTCCGTAATATATTTTCATATGTAGTAGTTTCATATATTTGTGAATGGTAATCCACTTATGCGGTATTTTCATATTTAGGTGAATGATAATTAACTTATATTTTTATTTTATTTCTCGAATGGTAATTTCATAAAATTTTTTCGTGAAAATTATAACCTAATAAATATATATATGAAACATAAAAATAGATAGTTAATTTTTCAAAAATATATTATGAACACACTAATAATATTATCAACAAAATGAAGCCAAGTATAAAATAATGATAAAATAATGAGCAAAAATATTACAAAGTATGAACAGTATAATATTATTAGCAAAATAATATATATGAACAAATAATATTATGAACAAAATAGTATATTATGAACAAATAATGTTAAGAAGAAATAAATTAGCAAAATAAAATAAGAGCTGAACTGTACTAAAATTTAGCTGAAGTAAACATACCCTAATAATAATTAATGATCTTATTTTGGCATCCACATTGAGATTTTGCGCGTGTTCACTTCACGGGATCACAATCCAGATCCATTCCAATTCTTTCCATTCCTGGGTTATCCATTATAATCCATTATAATCCTGGTAATTAAATCTCAACAATCTATTTTAATCCCGACAATCCATTTTAATACATTCTGATCCCGCTATTCCATACTAATCCATTCTAATCCCGACAATCCATTTTTGAAAATTAAAATCTTAATGACACAATATATATATATATATAAACATGAAGTAGGCTTTTTTGGAGAGTTTTAAGAGCGCCATATATGATTAGCTATTTTTGAAAAAAAATAACTATGTAAAGAAAAAAAAGATAATTTCTATATATATGCATATAAAACGTGAATATCTCTAATTGCGTATAACCAAAAAATAATCGAGACGAATCAAATAAGATTTTATATGAATATGTTTCAATCAATTATGTATTTGATGAAAATGTAGCAAGTAAAAATCATAAAGGTAGAGTCTTTATAAAAAAAATTACATCGTATAAAATTAGTTAATCTTTAAAAAAATATAATAAAAGCCCTTGCATTAGAGGCGTCATGTGAGACTTTATTAATTTAAACCAATTATGTCCAAGGTAGTTAATTTCTTTTTGATTCAAATAATTTTTCATACTACATAAGAAATCAAAAAAGGGAATCAAGTTCAAGATAAAAATCTAACTACCATATTGCTCCGTAGTTAGTAATTTGACTATAAAACGCATATGTCGAATTATTGTTGGTCGGAGATGTATATATATATACAATTATTTGTCATAAATAATTATGTATATGATTATACAACATTGTCTAGGCATATAAGTTTTAATTTTTCTACTACGTTCGCTTCAAATTAGATGCAACAATTGAGTAATATTTGTAAGGTATAAAATATTCAATTGTTGCAACTAATTTATAACGCAGGTAGTACTTCGTTTTATAATTTGTAGAGCGTGACATTGGACTTTATTTTACCTTAAATCAATCATGTTCAATTAAATTACATAAATATAATGATTCTTATCCATATTCAAAATAGTGAAATATAAATAGTAATAAGATTCTTAACCCGAGTAACCAATTAAACTACTCAACTAATTACATCAATGTCATTATATTCTTATACTTTAACACTAGCCAATTGTTTCATTTCAATTAAACAACATGTGCCTTAAAGAGCAAAAATAAAAATTAAACAGCCAAAAGTAACCAACAAGAGTATTTATTTTAGTTGACATTAGAACAAAAGATCTAAAATCATAAACAAAATTTTAAATCAAATAACCATCATAGCGTTTTTATTTAGAGAATATGCAAAAAAAAAANCAAAAAAAAAAAAAAAAAAAAAGAAAGAAAAAGAAAAAAATTACAATAATAATAATAATAATAATAATAATAATAATAATAATACATTTCTTTACTTGTTACATTCACTTTTTCACATCTCCCAATACGCATTTTCTTAAAATTAATATCTCGAGTTTGGTATAATAAAAAATTATAAAAATTTTATTTTTGGAAATATGCATTGAGACAAATCAAGTAAGATCTCATACTATGTTTTTTGTTATACATAATTACCAAAATAAGTCAAATTTGCACCGTAAATAGTATCAATAACCCTAATGCAGTAACTTAAAAAAGATAGAGAGAGTAATATTATTTATTATAGTTATTACTAATTATTGATTTGTTTTTGTAGTTGAACTAATTTAATTTGGTATAAAATTTATGGCTCCCTAGCACAAAAAAAAAGTGCTTTTAAGAATACCACTTACAAGTTTGTTATTGTAATATATTTTTGCAACTTTTTCATAAATGTTAATTAGTTCAATTAATAATTTATTCCAATCCAATCCAACCCAATCCAATCTGACCCCGACAATCTATTCTAATCTCAACAATCCATTCTAATTCACTCTAATCCCGACAATCCATCCTAATCCACTTCAATCCCAACAATCTCTTCTAATCTGCTATAAATCTATAATTCATTCCATTCTATTTCTATCCAATCTCATGAAGAGAACAAACCCTTAAAATCTAAAATCTATTCCATTCTATTTCCGTCCAATATCGTAAAGAGAACAAACCCTAAAATCCAGTGAATGTTGAATCGATGACATCCAAAACAATTCACCTCAACCGCTAATTTAAAGTGCACTTTTAGTTTATCAAAAATAACAACAAATCCAATTGTTCCTATAGTATTTTTATAACAAAAGGATAACAATAATGTGTTATTCTCCCAATATATCTTTGAGAGGTTACCATTAACACAAACGAAAGAGGAAACGTCCAGCGTGGACAAACAGACACGTGGCAAATAGAGATACCCTAAAACTGCCAACATTCACCATGTGTCTTCATTGAAATGGGGCTATACACCTGGCTTTCTCACAATCTTTTAACATCCCCATATTACCCTTGATCTTTCTGCCGCCTCCTTTTACCATTATAATCTATTATTTCTCATACTACTTTACAATTTTTTGCACCACTTCTATAAACTTTAAAACACTTCCTTCTATTGTCACATAACATTGCCAATAATCCTAACAACACTTTGAAGTTGTTTCTCTCAAAATACATTACAATACAATCACCTACGACGTCTAAGCAGTCGACCTCATCTTTTCGAAAATTGTAATTCTGTTTAATATTGCTGTTATTACATACGTATATAGTACATACCTTTTTTTTTTTAATTAAATATCATACGTGAGAAGTTGTTTATGCACCTACTATACTTGTAGTAGATGATCTAATATGAGGGAACATAATATGATGAGTTATTCAAGTGGTGAGTCATTTGGTTCGTCTGCCTCCTCCATTGAAGGAGGAGAGTTTGAAATAGCTAGAGTTTTAGCCAACTTAGGTAACAACAACACCAGCAACAACAACAACAACGGGCTAGTGGCGGATATGGTGGTAGAAAGTGGTGGTAGTGGCGATGGCGATGGCGAGGCGGTGGAAGATCAAAGTGGTAACAATAACAAAAATAGTTGGGGTTTTAAAGGAAAACGGTCAAGTAGTAATAGTAATAAGCGTATTAAAGAGACTTCATTATCACTTCATTCTTCTCCTTTGCCTTTTGATCTCAACGTGGTACTTACTACTCTCTCTTTGTATTTTTTATTAGATTTTTCTTCCCTTGTGTATGTCTTTTTCCTAACTTTGCACCGTCTTCTTTAGTGTTATATATGAATTAATATGATGAAAAAATGTAATATTTTTTTAATATTGTATTAAAAAAAAAAAATTATATAAGACGGTCTTATTTGATTATGACGTATTTAAGGTTTTTATTATCAGAGATCAATCAATTGGCTAAAGGCAGTATTGTTGCGGTTAACTTCTTCTACTTAAAAATGATACGGATCATAATTGCAAAATTGTTTCACTACTATTATCCTATATAAGCAAGCTCACAACAAAAAATTGTAAATCGATTGAAAAAGATACAACTTTCGTAAAAAATGGAAACTTTACACTAATATGCCATTGGACGGTCACGAATAGATCGATATTAATAAACTGACTAAATTTTATATATATTCGGTATATTATGATGCAACAGATATAAAGTTACATTTTTTTTTGGGCTCTAGTTACTATAAAATCAGGTTAAGTTATAGTCTATTGAATTCGAGTTATTTATTTTTTTAACAAGTCTTTGGTAAGACCAATAAGACTGTCTTATTAGTAAGACCTTAACTATTTACATATTTTCATAACTATTGTGTTGTTCAATTGAGTGAATATGATTTTTTGTATAACGATTTAGTGGTATTATCAAATAAGATCGTCTTATATAAGTTTTTGTATTATTTTTAGTTTCAATTACCTTAAAATTAGGTCAAATTTTCATGCACTCATTTACTTTGTAATACTAAAAAGTTAATTTTAATAAATAAATAAATATACCTTATTATATCATATATAAAAAGTTACCTGTTTAAAATATTCAATAAAATTATAATAATTTTAAAGCTACCAAAAATATGATTCTTGAACCAAACTAGTTCAATTTGATCGTCGTTGTACGGTACACATTCATTAAACAAATTTCACATTATGGAGTAAGTCTTGTGTGTGACTGGCTACTTGTGTGGTGAAACTTATTCATAAGAGATTTTCTCATTTATATATTATGGTAACCTCATTTAATAGTACCCCTACTCTCTCTATTTACTTGTTAGATTTGTTTTTGTACGGTTTTCAAAACCTAACTTTCACCATTCATAACTACTCTAATTGTATACTTCCTCCGTTCTCATTTGTTTGATACGTTTTGACTTGCATATATGTCATTGCACTTGTTTGACATCAAAATCTTTTGTTGTGTATATATAAAAATTATAATAATCGGATATTAATAACGTCCTTATTGAAACGAATCAAACAAGAACCCATATCATATGTTTAGGAAAAAAGAGTGTATACAATTAAATCATAAATTAGATATTAATAAATTTTGGATAATGCTATATATAACCGTTAGGCTTAATATAATAAGCATTATATATATTTCTACGGTTGGTAACATTTAGTCAAACTAAACAAAAATTACACAAACATTAAAGTAATTAAAACTTGAATTGAAAAATATTTCTATTTTGAGCACCTTAGAATCTGGCAATATTTTTTTTTTGGTGCTAGGGAGCCATAAGGGCGGGGATAAGAATCGATCCCAGGATCTCCTGGAACCGGGAAGGAAGCTTTTACCACTTGAGCTACCCCTCACTCTCAGAATCTGGCAATATTTCATAGGATAATTTTACATGTTATTAAGTTTGTAAAAAAAAGTAGGAAAATTGGTCAAACTTTCAATATTTGACTGTCATAAAAGGATATGTCAATAGTATATAGATGAAGCAATAAAAGTAACCTTATCAAAGGGCAAAAAATGAAGTAATTCACTATTTTCGTACATGTTTGTTGGGGAGGATGCATATGGACTCCACAAAATATCGGTTCAACGAGTAAGATTTTATGGTGGCTGCTAAAGGACAAGCCTAAGATGACACTACTTTACATTAATATCCTAAATCTATGAGGTGCCGACATCATCTTTATATCTTAAAGTCCGATGCACCGAGGTAGCACAAATAATCAATTTCATCCAATTTTTTTATTCTAATGGATATTATATATATGTGGCGTTCTATATGCTCTAGAAAAATGCTTATTGTTTCATATTTACTATTAGATTAGATTAGATTCTCTATGCATATTTACTATTATTTTCGTTCCCATTTGTTTCATACATTTTGAATTGCATACATGTAAATGTACTTATTTAACCTTAAATATTTCTTGTTGTGTATATGTAAAAATTATAATAATTGGATATTAATAAAGTTTTCATTGAAACGAATCAAATAAGATCCCATATGACTGTATTATGTTTTATATATTGATAGTAATTTAAAAGATTTTCTCATCTTATAAATAGTGTCATATTACAAACGTATCAAACATGAATGGAGGGAGTAATACGTAAAATGAACTATTACATTAATATTTTGAATCTTTAAATTAAATAATAAGTTGCAAATTGCCACGAGATGTATTGTTTAAAGATTAACTTTTACATGTTATATATCATAAAATCGATGTATTGAATAGCTCATGTATCCATTTACGGAGTAATTACTGATGGAGGATATATATATATATATATATATATATGTTAATATTTCTTAAATATTTATCTTGTGGATATCATAATATTTTTGTGTACGTAATTAGATTGCCTAGGCTTAGGGGTTGTACTGTAGACCTATACATATTGATGTATGAACAAACTCGAATCAAGGAGGATTACAGTCAACACAAATGACCTATTTCACTCTTTTTTTTTGTTAACATAGGATCAGCCTTGTGTGTTTCAAGAGGACTATGAGGATGTTGATGTAAAAATGGAGGATGCTTGCGAATCAGTTGAGCATGGTCGCGTTAGCAACCCTTCACACAATGGAGGAAGGTCACGACATAATCTTACTGAGGTATATATCAAGACATGATTAGGAACAATGTGCATTGCTTTTGTGATTGTTTTTTCTTATGGTATGCTTAATGACATAGGCTGAGAAAGAAGCCCGGAGGGTACGCAGGGTATTAGCTAATAGAGAATCAGCACGGCAAACAATTCGTAGGCGACAGGTATTTCTATTCATCTCATTGCATACACTTCATCATCAACATTGTTTTTCTGCGCAAAAGTCTAAACTATTACTAGTACAAACTGTTTTTCTTCAGGCATTTCATGAAGAACTAACAAGGAAAGCTGCGGAACTAGCATCCGAAAATGAGAATTTAAAAAGAGTATGTATGCTTTCCTATTTCGTCTTATTGTCACAAATAATGCATCTCTCCTGCTTCGGCAGGAATGGTACATTGTATTGGAAAAGCTAGGCCTGTCTTTCTTCGTATACTATTGTTTCTATTGTTTGCTTGAATTTTAAACTTCATCTTATTGTGAATTAATAGAGCAAAGAATTGGCGATTAAGGAGTTCCAGTCTCTACAAATTGCCAACCGTAATCTAAAGGGACAGGTAATCAATATGAACAACAATTTCACATATCATGTAATGTTGTTGGATTACATTTTTTGACATAGAGTACCCCATATATATCTTACATCTTATAGTGCTGTGTAGCTATCAAAGACACTAGGCTTCAAACTTGGAAGCGAAAACAAGGGACAAACCGAATCATCCTCTACTGATAATGTTCAATCAGCAAATTTGCAGCAGCTTATGTACAGAAAATTATCAGCAAGTCCATTTGTATTCCCTACATGTGTTCGTCCCTCGGATTTGAGTGTATCTCAATTCGGCCAACAGTTATATAACCCTTCTTGCATGCTAACTGAGCAAGAAAACGCGTTAATGAATATCAATGGCCAAAAAATGCCCTTGTGTATATTACCTTGTCCTGTATTCCTTCCTATGCCTAACATGAAGAACAGTAATGACAACATCAACCAACTTTCTTCCCTACTACATCATGATAAGGATGATGGAAGTTCTGTTGATTCTAGACATCTTTATAGTCCGTCTTCTGTTATACGTTGCACACATAACTGTCATAGCATAGTCTTGCCTACTGATGAGAAAACAAGATGTCAAAATCAAACCCCGTTCAGCTTTTCTCTAGACCGAGGTAGTCAAAGTCAACCACAGGTGGTACCTCAAATGTCGTTTTGCTCGAGAGGTGAAAGAGAGAACTTTGATTGTATGTCCCCACACACTTCTCCAACGAGTATTGATAATTCTGTTAGTGTGCTGTCGGAAAACAGAAAACATCGTACTACAAAAAAGAAAGAGAGTACAGTTGCAGGAGCCGAGGCTAGGAGAAAGAGGAAAGAGTTGATGAAACTCAAGAATCGTCTTCATTGTCAATTATTGGGACAAGAAAATGGATGAGATAATTATACTTGTATGTGTTTCTTTTTTCTTACAGATGACTGAATTTTTTATCCCTTTGAAGGAAACATGCTTTGTTTTTCCGCTAGTAGACGTGAGTCTGCGTGGTGTTGGTTAAGCACAAGATTCCACCGTCATATGAAAGCTGAGTAACGACTTGATTTCGTCAGTGGGTCAAATAACATTTGGAATATAGAGCTTTGTATCGGGAAGATTTGAGAGTTGCAGACTTACAATGCAGTAACGGTTGGTTGCAAGTTTTTGTATATTTTTTGGATATCAGTAGCTTTGCTTTCAGAGATACTATATTGTAATGGTAACTTTATAAAGTGATGTTTGTGTTATATTGTATCCTGTACTTGAACAAAAATAAATGAAAACCACACTTTGCTTGCTAAAAACATTGTCGTTGTTTTTTCTTTCTTCTTATAATTTGCCGATACAATTGAGTTCAAATTTACAGATGACGATGTTTGAGTTCAACCTATCACAAATCAACCACTAACTTAGAGTCAGAATGGCTCTCAAATCGCGGTTTCCTCAAACTATTGATCTATAAATTAAAATAGGACTTCTGACTCTAGACTTTGAATCATTCCACTCAAAGAATGCTGCTATACTGTATGGTGTGTCCTTTGTTATTTTCCCTGTCACTGTAATTTTAAAGGACTTCTTCTGCTGTGTCTTAGTGAATGACAGAACCTCGGGAGTGGCTTTGATCGTCAAACCCTTGGGTGATGTAACTTTAGCTTTGAAAACCGTGGGGCCATCTCCGACATAGGTCACAGTCCGTTGGAAGACCTCGGAAATCTGCTTGTCACTAAATAGAGGCTGGAGGTGCATTGAAGGGTAATTGATGCCATCAACCCCTTTGCCAGGCCTGTATTTCGAGCAGTTATAGTGAGTATTGCTGTCACCTCCACGGATAAGGGATAAGGCGGTTCCATTGTAACCTTCAGCGCATAGGTAACGAATGTAGTCGTTTGATGAGAGGTCATAGACTAGCCCGGGGTTGACTGCATCAACGGGGTTGAGCAAGCCTGATCCGGAGCTCAATGGGTCCTCTGGCCCACCACCAGTAACTGGTTTAGCTGCAATGTGTACAAGCATATTAGAGAATGTTATCATGTTGTCATGTAGGTAGTTATAGTCACCACAGGAGTATTAAACTGCAGTTGAATCTAATAGAATTGCGAAAAAAGCCCGAAAATCAGGTAATATACTGATATGGTGATCAATAATAACTTTCACTAGCTGTTCATACCCTCCAATTTGTGATCGTAGTAATAACCAGACAACCATGTGTTATCATGTTAAAATGCTTTAGGTTGTGTTACGTTTGAGTTCATTAGTAGCCGTGCACTTACCAGTAGTCATGAGAGCGGATTTGATAGCAGCAGGCGACCAGTCAGGGTGAAACGACTTAACATAGGCAGCAGCACCCGAGACATGAGGACAAGCCATAGAAGTGCCAGAGACGATGTTGAAGAAATTGAAACGATTGTCTATGGCTTCATTTGTAATGGACACTAGTTTCGAGTAACCAGCAAGAATGTCTATCCCGGGTGCACTAATATCAGGCTGTGTCGAACATGCATTACGTGCACACCAATAAGAATTTCGCTACATCAAAATATGGTAATTCGATTTATGATTTCACAAGACGCGGGCAATGAAAGTATTACCTTGAGGATATTCTTAGCAAGTGTTTGAGGACCTCTTGATGAAAATGAAGCAACCATTGGAGCTTTATTTTCACTAACTGTTGTGGTTTTGTGTATAATAGCTTGTGCTGACCTGTTATCACAAACAACACTTATCAATTGAAAACTCCTGCTTGTGTGTGTATGAAAAGTTGAAATTGTTGAGTGAAAGATAGGCAATGGTAAACGCTTTTATTATCCATCTTTATAACTTCCGAACACCAAAAAAGTAAAAAAAGAAAAAAAAATGTCAAAAATATATATAGTCACGATGTCATCTACATATTGATGTAAGGGATGTTATTCAATTGTCGCACGTAATAAGAAACTAAGACAGTACTATCAAACAAGACAATTTCAATACATACAAAAGGAATAAAATATTGGAATGAATGAATGAATGAAATTACTTGGTAGTGTTAATGTAGCGGCCAATGAGGACGCCTTGGTCAGCGGTAACAAGGGAAGCAGGGATAAGAGTGGTAGAAGCCATGTCTTGGATTCGATCAACAGCAATGATAGTGCCTGCTCCACGGCTTGATTTGACGGTCCAATCAGATGCATAATATCCTAAGCACAACACTATCTTCCCTTTCACCTTATTCTCTGCTAATGTCCCCAATTCACATGTGCTGTGTCACAAATCACATTGTTTTGAGATTCATGTAATTTAAAGGAAATCTATATTTTATTGGTACGTTACTTGCTCTCCATCTTTATTAGTTGTTACATAAGCGGTTTTGACACTATTTACTTTAAAATTTTAATTCACTTTGATTTTAATGCATAAAGAAAATTATACCAAATTCAAGATACTAAATTTGTAAGTTGCGTGTCCTATGAGATGTGAAAATTATCGAAAATGTAATAGCTAAAAGCAGGTTAGAAAAAGTAGCAAAAATGATTTCACCTGTGGCTAATTATTAAAAGATAGGTGAAAGCATGAAAGGTCAATCTTTTTTATTGAATTATTAAGAGATGAGATTATTTTGGAATAATAAGCGAAATATCGTCTTATGTTATCAATTTGTCATCTCATTGATTATCAAACTTTAATCTTAAAATACAAGTGTTACATTAATTAGAAAGGGGAAGTATAACGTACAGTTTGAAAAAATGCCAATTTGAAACGAGAGCAAGTGCATAATACCTCGTATTTGTGTAAGCGTTAATGGTGCCATTATACGCTAGGTCGGAGCTTGTCAAAGGATACATGGTTTTCTTTGGTGAGAATGTATTGATTGATACCCCCTGTACGACCAAATCATCCAAACATCAATAACTCGTTTATGTAGTTGTGTGCACAATTAAAAAATTTACTAGTTCGTAGCGTTTTTTTAAACCAATAATTAAAATCGATATCTTAATTTTGAGTTCGATTGTTGTTGATTATTGTTAGTCATAAATTTTTACAATGATAAATGTTGGAATCATGGATACAGTCTACATATAAATGGTAATATAAAGAATTTTTCTTCTTAAAACTAAGTAAAAAATATACTCTCATAATATAAAAAACTACATACATAATTCACCAAGCAAACAAAAGATGTGCTATACTGTTCTTCGTAATCATAGTTACGTGATCGCATACGCAAACATGCAAGGAAGAAAAATCAGAAATACTTTTAAAAAAGGAAATATTGGTGGCAGTATAAATGTATAATACAATAGGCACTTAGCAATGATCATGAAATAGTTTTCATACTACGTACTCTATAGCACCTTTTGTTCTTGCGCCTTGTCAAAAAAAAAATCTTTTAACTAAGAATACATTTTTAATTGGACTGAATTTCAAGATATCCTGCTCGACCCGGCCCTAAGTAAATTGTTAATTAAGATGACTAAAAAAGTTATCGACACAATAAAACTAGTATACAATGTTGTCAATTCATGTCAACAGTTCAGTTTTGATTACATCCAAATAGTTTAGTTTATTGTAATTCAGTTAATTAGTTTATATTAAGTTGATTCATTTCAGGCCAATTCAGCCTTCGTTTTTGAAAATACAAGTTATATACCCAAATCTTTTAACAATAAAAAATTAAAAATAATTACTTTAATAAAAATAATAATTAATAATAATAATATATCATTATTACTCCGTATTATTTTTTATTATTTACATTAATTATTATTATGGAGTAGTATTGATTATAATTACATTAATAATTATTATTTACTATTATTACTAATTATTAATTGCTATTATCAATTTATATTATAATAATCTATTTTTAATGTCATTATTTATATTCCTACCTCCGCTTCACATTATTGCAATGATTTGACGTAGAGAGAGAAAATGTCTAATCATTGCAAATGATGTCAAATTGAGGTAGTAAAAATTATTATTATAATTTATTATTAAAATCATTATTTAAATTAATAATAATAATAATTAATATTAATATAATTTGTTAAGTTTTTTGCAGTTATTTCAATGCAATTTGATTTTAGTTTAATTAGGTCATTTCAGTCAAGTCTGATTCAGTTGTTAGAACCCATAAAAATTACTTATTCAGTTATCGATCAATTATCTTCAAATCAGTATATTCAGATCAGCTTTCACTCAGCTCCACCCAAATTTGACTGCTTAAACTCAAATCAACAGGTCTACTGGTATGTGAAACTAACTTGACTTAAAGAGTTAAATCCATGTGAAATTTTAGAAAAAACGACACGTAGTTGAGCTCTAGCCATGTATGGCATAATGAAGTCGAAGAAAAGAGAAATCAATCGATAAACTTTTAAGAAAATTCTTTTTAGTAGGCCTTTACTTTTTAAGATTATCAATGGTATTGTAATAGGCGAAGTTATAAACTTTTATCCCCGGTAATCCCGTACTAGTTAACTTGTTAAACCAGTGAGCTTATGTCACTTAAAAATGTTACTTAATTAGGTTGATTTTTATTAGTTTCATATTTATTTTTCTAACCTTAATTAATGACTAGCCTAGATAGATTCTAAGTTATTCCCCATTTTCCCTCCTTTGTTAGTTTCATTTTTATATTCTTTCCTCTCTTATCTTATCTCCTTCCCAAGTTAATATCCTTCCTTTTCGATTGAATTTTTGTTTTTGCTCTTATTATGTAGCAGTTACTCATGCAATACATATTCTTAATAGGGAAATTGCAAAGTAAATAAATTATGCAACCAATTCAATCATCTCTTAATTTATAACTTTTGCCTACTATTGAGATTTTAAAAAGTAGATGTTATAATTTCTCTAAAAATTAAATGAATCTTTAGGTGGAAATATAGAGACCAAGAGAGTCATGAAAATAGTAGATCTAGTGGGGGAAAAAACAATTAACGTTTTCAATAAGTCTCCTTTGTGTGTGTCTGACCACACCTATAACTAATGGTGTGACTGATCCATATATGCACAAAAAAATTGGAGTTTTTAGAGAAATTAATTCACTGTCGCATTATATCTCCCTCTTCTACATTCCTTCACCCTCAATCCTTTCTTTTTTTTTTTTTTTTTTTCTTATTCTTCTTTCCTTCTTTCTTTCTATGTGATTTCGATCGAGTAGTCATTTCGGTTTTTACTTGAAACTAGCAACCAAAATTTGCTTTTTTTTTTTTTTTTTTCCCTGNAAATTTTTTTTTTTTTTTTTTTTTTTTTCCCTGAATTCTTTGAATGTTTGTTGCTGTACATGAATGTGCAAATTTCCCTCTCTCCTCATCTTTCTTAGTAATTAAACATATTTATGAGATTTCTTGAGGTTAATGTGAAATTTGAGTTTGTTGGGGTATTAGTTTATATAAATAACTTCTTGTTTTAGATTCATAAGTTTGTAAGTCATGTTATTCAGATAAGTAACCATTGCAATACGGATAATTAATCAAGTTATATATATTTTAAAGGAAAAATTAATTCTAATAATCCCACCTTTTACACATTTGAAATTAACAGTCCTACCTTTGGATTACATCACTACAATCCCACCTTTATATCTCATTTTCTTTTGTTGGTCCTTTTTACCGGTAACCTGAATTTCAGGTTACCATAATCAATTTTTTCATTTCTTTTTGTTTTTTTTAATTAATAAAACTGATTTAAATTGAAAAAAAAAAACACTCCAACACACAATTTTTTCATTTCTTTTTGTTTTT
>PYUH01004005.1:854007-886357 GCA_016808085.1 Suaeda aralocaspica | reverse complement strand
TTTTTTTTTTTTTTTTCCCTGAATTCTTTGAATGTTTGTTGCTGTACATGAATGTGCAAATTTCCCTCTCTCCTCATCTTTCTTAGTAATTAAACATATTTATGAGATTTCTTGAGGTTAATGTGAAATTTGAGTTTGTTGGGGTATTAGTTTATATAAATAACTTCTTGTTTTAGATTCATAAGTTTGTAAGTCATGTTATTCAGATAAGTAACCATTGCAATACGGATAATTAATCAAGTTATATATATTTTAAAGGAAAAATTAATTCTAATAATCCCACCTTTTACACATTTGAAATTAACAGTCCTACCTTTGGATTACATCACTACAATCCCACCTTTATATCTCATTTTCTTTTGTTGGTCCTTTTTACCGGTAACCTGAATTTCAGGTTACCATAATCAATTTTTTCATTTCTTTTTGTTTTTTTTAATTAATAAAACTGATTTAAATTGAAAAAAAAAAACACTCCAACACACAATTTTTTCATTTCTTTTTGTTTTTTTAATCAATAAACTGATTTCATACTTTTTTTTTTGTTTAATGATTTTTTTGTTTAATAAAAAAAGCACTCCACCAATCATTTAATGCCACGTGTATAAATTACCTACTAATTAAGTTATTAACAGGTAAGGACCAATAAAAGAAAACAAGCCATAAAGGTGGGACTGCTGTGAGATAATCGAAAGGTGGGACTGTTATATTCAAATGTGTAAAAGATGGGATTATTAGAATCAATTTTTCCTATTTTAAATACAAGTATCTTTTTAATTTGAATAAGTAACCGTCATTGTTTAGGTTGGTAACCAAAATGTTAATAGCAAGTAACCTTGCTAGCTATTCCAACAAGTAACCATAAAGCTTCTAAAAAAATAATCATATTATTTAGATAAGTAACCACATTGTGACTAATAAGCAATCAAACTGCTTATAATAAATAACCATCTTTGATCAAATGAGTAACTAGGCCACAATGTCACTAGCTAGCAAGTAACCTCGATCAATTTAAAAGTTGTTAAGTAACCATCATTGTTTATATAAGTAACCACAATGTCATTAATAAGTAATTTGAGTGTAACTAATAATTAAGTAACCATAATTTTTGTAATTAATGACAATTGTACTTCTAATCAATAATCATCAATGATTAAAAACGTGACCTATTGAATCAAATAAGTAACCTCAATGTTCAAATAAGTAAATAGCTTAACAACCTCTATATTTCTAACAATTAACTATGATCGTTGAAATAAGTAACCTTTGCAGTTCAAATAAGTAAAAAAAGTTATTTAACTAATTATAGGACGTGAGTAACCATCATCGTTATAATAAGTAATTATCATTGGTGTAACAATAAGTAATCATTGCAGAAAAATGGAAGGCATGGAAGCCTGTGTTACTTGATGTTCACATACGCAGTCACACCATAAGTTAATGGAGTTACCAACCACATAGAAAATGAGCCCTAAGGTTTTTTTACAACGTATGTATAGTGTATTTTAAATAGAAAGGTCAAAGAGTTTTTGGTTGTCGTTCGAAAAATGTTTATCTATACTATTTACTAAACCGACTATCATCCAGTCAGTTTTCTCTCTTAAAATTCCCTTTGAAATGAAACTTGCAAATTTTTAGAATACATTTTTTTCTATCTATATAAATTATTTGTATTAGATTTGAAAAGTTTAACATGCATGCAAACCTAGTTTTAGCTTGAATTTTTCATAAATTATTCTAACCCAAACATGGCTTGGAATTTATCCAGTGAAGTACTATAGTATTTTAATCACAATTTAATGTCACTAACTACTTTTTTATTTTTTGAAACAAGCATTTATTTCCCATTTAATTTTTTTTTTGAGGGAATTTCCCCTTCTATCTTAATAATCATTTGTTTAACATGTTATTTTATTTTTAATAATTGTAATTGTTTTTTAGAATTTTCTTGAAAAAATATAGAAAAATATATATTTATTAGGATTATAATCTTCAAATTTCATGTTCCATTTTTGACTTTATAAATCTAAATAAATGTCCACATAGCTAAAGGGAAAGATAAATTTTCTCCAAAAAAAAAAAAGTGAAAACTATTAGAGTATTAGAGGATCAAAAGGTTAAGCTGATAGTTGAGGTCCACGAATAGTTTATATACTCTATCACATCCGTGACCTTTGTATCACGCTGGCTGTAGACTTGTGGTGCCATATTAAAGTACCAACTCAACCAAAAGCTTAAATTGATGGTTGAGGCCCAGAAATAGTTTATATACTGAAAACAAATGACTCAATGTTGTACTCGTTTTATTTTAAAATACTTTTATCATATAATGATTATTTTGAAACATCTTACTTTAGCTTTAGAAAAAAAAAAGTTTAAATGGTGCAATTTTTTTTATTTTTTTATTTTCTCTAACTGTAAAAAAGGTAATATGTTCACTAAAATAATTATTGAGACACATAATAACTGTTTAAGTTACCTTTTTTATTATAAGAAATTAATAATAAATTAAATTATGCTCAAAGCATAATTAGTTTACGTATTATATAATTTGTAGTTCTTACAATGAAAATTACATAATAATTAAAACTAGTCATATTTTAAACAATTAACAAAATTAAACTATAAAATAATTATTTTTAATTATATACTTGTAAAAGTATAAATTTGTAAATGTATATCACGCACAAACATTGTAAATGCATAAGTTTATAAATGTAAGTATATCACAAAAACATTGTCTTTATATTTAGGATTGAGGCCATGTCTTTTTGGACTGAAATGGAGCTGACCTGAACTGAACTGAATTGAGCTGAACTGAACTGAAGTGGACTGAAATGAAGTAATAATTATAATAGAGATGAGCTGAGCTGAACTGAACTGAACTGAAGTGGACTGACCTTAACTGAACTGAAGCGCTAAAAAATTAAGTCCAAAAGAACAGGGCTTGAGTTTTTAATTTGGCCTGCTTAAATTAATTATGATTTTTTTTTTATAATGTCATACCAATTTGGAAGAGATTGACACAAATTGTTGGTTTTAAACATATAGAGAGCAAAAAAAAAAATTTCTTCCGATTTTTTGTTTTTTTGCTAGCATTTTATTTATATATTACAAGTACTATATTAGAATTCAAGTGTTTTCATTTATGGTGATAAGTGTATTGTTCTATCTTTTTTCTCATGAACGTAGGATATACACACGCATGTGTTGATTAGGGATGGTAACACATATGCTACATACGAACTTTATGTTTTATATATAAAACATACAAGTACTTACCTTGAATTTCAAGCCATTGCCAAGCTGAACCAAGGTCTCAAATTTACGATCCAAATTAGTGGCACCAACAGTAAAAATCCAAGGAGCAACATTATTCACCGTGCCTTCAGACGGTCCATTATTTCCCCCAGCACAAACCGTCAAAATCCCCTTCTTCATTGCATGAAACGACCCAATTGCTATAACATCATCCATGAAGTTTTGTGTAACGCCACCAATTGAGAGTGAGATCACGTCCACTCCATCAGCAATCGCGTCATCAAAGGCGGCTAATAAGCTCATGTCGGAGCACCCAAGGCTGCCACACACTTTGTACATGGCAATGCGAGCACTAGGCACCCCGCCTCTAGCTGTTCCTTTAGCTACCCCGTAAAGGCTAGCCCCCTTTACTGAGCTTCCTGCTGCCGTCGATGATGTGTGTGTGCCGTGTCCGTCCATGTCTGCCGGGGTGGGGTCCATGTCTGTGTCATCTCCTAGCTTGTAATATCTTGCTCCTATCACTTTCCTGCATGCATGCATGCATAAGTAACGTCAGTGTCACGTTAGTTCAAAAATTTATCAATTAGATGATTGTTATAGATGGGAGATTAGGTTGCTTTCTAACTTAGCACAAGTGGTTTATTTACTTATAACATTGTTTTCTTTAATTTATATCAATGTTTGAAATTGTAATTGTTTATGGTTTCGTGTAATTTAACCGTGTTAATTACATTTATATATGAAGAATTTAGACCCTGTTCTTTTGGACTGAAATTTTTGACACTTTAGTTCAGTCCAGCTTAGTTCAATTCAATTTAGTTTAGTTCAACTCCTTTCAATTCTGTGTAACTTAGTTTAGTTTAGCTACGTTTCAATCTAAATTAAAAGAACAGGGCCTTAGGTCAGCTGACTCAAAATTAGAGTAGTTGTAATTAGCATGTTAGGTTGATCTAATTAGATGAATCTAGCTAGCTAAAAGCATAATAACTCAGTTTTGATCGGATGTCACAAGAGATGTAATTTCATTAATTTGAGGAGTCTTAAAGCATAACATGAACACGATATTTCAAATTATGTTTTAGTTGAACTGATGAATTTGATAAATTCGTAAATTTAAATTGTATTTTAAAATAAATTTTGGATCCATAGGAATTTATATTCTATCATTTACTTCAAAAACCTTAAATATCTGTGGCACAACATTATTAATTAAAGACCCTTTTTTTTTTGCATGTGAAGGACTAAATAACATGGTGATGTCAAGAGTGTCACTTTGTTGTGGCCGAGCTAATGGGATGCCGATCAATTATCAAGCATTACAAGTGCTATTCTAGCGCAATATATTGATACAACATATATGTTGGAGATAAATTTGACATTAGGAAAAGTAGTGTGCAATAAAGTTTGCGTGACAATTAGAAATTTGGTGTTCTACCAATAATAAAAAAAAAAAATTGTTGGTGTAACTTAGCTTCAAAGGTTTTTGAATAGTTGTTTTGTAGGAAAATTTATTGCTCCAACTTTTTTCTTCACCCTTGTTAGTTTTTGTTTAGCTAATTATCTTTTTAAAAGACGGGTTGTTTATCTAATTATCGATCCTCCAAGTGATTTGGCGGCTAACATGATAATAGACAAATTCTTTTTGATTTTATTTTTGTTGTTTAATTGGGAGTCACGAAGATGAGTAACAAGAATATGTCCCAGGATCTCGATTCTCACATTGAGAGGCAAACTTTAACGATAATGTTACTGAATACAGTAATTATAAGAGAAAATATTAAAAGCTTAAATATATAGGTTTACCTATTACATCCAGTGAAATTTTCGCCTTTATCACATGTTCCTTTCCATTTGGATGGGGGAGGACCATATCCTTGGTCACTAAAGCATGGTGAGTCGACATAAATACCTTTTAAAAAAAGAAAAAGGAAAATTTAGTCTTCTAGAATTGTAAATTAAGGGAAAAAAAATAGAGTGAAAGGGTAATAATAAACCTGTGTCCAATAGTGCTACAATGACATTGCTTTCGCTTTGAATGTTGCGTTGCTTCATATTTTCAGTCATCCCCAAAAAATCCCATGATCTTGTTGTCACAAGTTTGCGTATTGTGTTTGGAAATACTGATACTACATTGTTTTTCCCTACATTCTCCAAAATTGAGAATATCAAATTTATAATCGAGGTATTGTTATTAATTTGATGATTGGATAAAAGTAAATTATGCGAAAAAAAGATTAGAGCATATCGTGATTTGCATGTGATGAGACAAAAAAATGTAATAGCGGAATCCTACTCATCTTTATGCATTCTATAGCATTGTTTGTAATTTTTGTTAATTACCTAATAATCGATTCACTTCATTAGGTAGTAGTCTCGCAGCAAATCCATTAAAGCTCTTCCCGTAGCTATGTATTTTAGCTTCTCTTGCTATACTTTCACTGTAAGAAAAAAATTCATAATTAGCTAGAAACACGGATAATGCTAAACATAGCTTTAAGGGATACATATAGATTGAAGCTTTAATATATTTCTACAAAGAGAAATGATTTTGGGATGAAAGTCAAAATTATACATATGCATTGATGTAATTAATGCTTGAATTAAATTAATATTTCCTATAAATTTAGCACCTTAAACTATCATAAGTTTTGTACCTCAAGACCAAAACTTGAAACTAAACAAGTTGAAAAAGAATATCATGTAATGAGAGTATGAGAAATTGAGACAACAAAAATCATGATGGTTTTTCTTAAATTGAAATAAAATTGCTTTTTGTCTTCTAAACTGCAGTAATAATTCTTATGGACTTAGCTTAAACTCAATATCATTCAAATTCATTTTTAAAATTTATGATTAACAATAAAATTTTAGGTTTTTGACTTGCTCAAAATATGACTAATAATAACACAATTACAACCACAAAAAAATGAAAATATAAAATAAATAAAAAAAGAGGAAGAAATTAAAGAAGCCAAAAAGAACATACTCTCCAATGGTTTCAGCAAGCAAGTCATGATGATGCTTCTCCACTGTTGCTCGGTTTAAACCTCGTGATAATTCTCCCATATATACTATATATGGCTTTTATCATTTTAAAGATAGAATGATAAGTAGTCCATATAACAAAGAAATAACAAAAACAAAAAAAAAAAATTCATTTGAGTTGTTCGTTCAAACCTGATAGAGTATAAAATCAATTCCTATGCCTCAACTATCAACTTAAGGAGTACATATAGATTGAAACGTACATAATGATAGAAATTAAATAATTTCACATAGAAATTTGTGAGGAAGTAAAGGGGTTGCATTAGAAAATTTTATAATTTTATTATGGTTACATTAATAATTCATGTGACATGTCGTTCCATATAAGAATCGTTTAATATGCTACAAGTCGTCCTTGTGTAACAAAAGTTCCTTAAAACCCTACTAAGTACTAGTCTTCATAAATCCCACTCTAATAATGTCTAATTTTTTTTATCATGCATACTATATGGCACAAACCAATTAACTTTAGTACATACCTTTCTTTCATTATCATTTGACCCATGAACTAACAATAAAACTCCAAGATTTAAGAACAATAGAACAACAATAAAAATCTTCATTTTTTTACCACTTTAATTTGTCTCTCTCTCTCTCAAATAAACATTAAACAGTAAAAAATGATAGGAGTTTTGATTAATGAGTGAAAAAAATAAAATTAAATTTGTGTAGTAAAAATAATGAAGTTATATTTATATATAGGATTATAGGAGTTGAGGAAGTAACTAATCAAGTAGAGGTAATTTTGGCATTCATTCAGGATCTACCAAATTGTTGTGCTAATTTTTGTTTTCCAAGAATTGCTCAAAAAGTAGTTGAACGTAGAACTATATGTTAGTAGTAAATTGATGTGGCTCTAAAAAATTTCCTTAATTCTCTTTTCAAATTTTTTATATTTACTAGTTTTTTGACTAGCAAAATGGATGGTCTTTCAAAGAAAAAAGAAAAGAGAAATCCATTGTACAACCATTGCACCTAGCAACCTGCAACATACAATCAGCTATACCAAGAAAGTTGCCTACAATAAGTATTCCCTAATATATATAAATATATATATATATATATATATATATAGTAGTATATAAAGCAAAGTAGTAGTTGGAGAGTATTAATTGGAAATGCTACGGATAATTTTATCTTTTTTGAATCAATTAAATTTGCGATAATAATTTTTTTAAAATTAAATAATTCTCATGCCATATATGTAAATTTGACCAATAAACGTACATCACTGGTAATTTAATGAAAAAATTATTCTACCAACAAATACGATAGATTGATCAATAGGATTTTAGAGATTTAAAGAGATAAAAGTTATGCAAATTAGATATCAATAATCTACGCATTGAAACGGATTTAACAAGATCTCATATGACTATATCTTGTCTTTGCATATGTTTCAACAATAATTCAAAATGACAAATGTGAATAGTGTCAAATTGTAAAATAATAAGAGTATAAAAATTAGGTTTAGTTTACCTTTTTTTTAGAAAATTTAATCGTATGAAAAAAAAAACAATTTCTAAAATTATGTACGCTTTTGCATTAAAAGATTTTATTCTATAATTATGTACGATTGTGCATTAAAAGATTGGTTTGATGAAAAATATACATTATTATTCATATCTTAAAAAATATATATATCGAGTATAATTATTTATGTAAAAATTTAGTAAAAAATTACTTATTATATAATATGAATAAAATTAAATTGAATAAAATTAAATTGAATAAAATTTATTTTAATAATGATATTATTCGAAAACAAGATTGCACATGTTTCAACTCTAGCAACAATCAATTTGTAATGATTAACATTTTTTTTCTCTACTTTATGTCTAATGTATTACCTATGCAATGCACGACTTACAAATTAAAAATTAATTATTAACATTTTCTATTTTGTATTCAATCAAAAATAGTTTTGTAGTTTATTTTTTTTAAAATAACTATAAATTATATAATATATCATAATTTGAATATAATTAACTTTTAAAAAGTATATATATATATATATATAAAGATATAAATTATTATAATATAAACGATTATTATTTGTTTCGTTCATTTACACAATAATATAAATGAAACGTACAATTTTCTTCATTTTACGATGTGAAATAAAGGTATTATTTTTAATTGCTTTCTTCAATTCTTGTTGTGTCGCCTTTTGATCATGAGGGTCGAGTTGCGTTAATTCAAAAGACATGGGTGATTAAGAGAATTAATGCTACAGCATATATGGTCTACAATAATGGGTGATCATGTTCTTGAAGGTTTAAAAGATTCAATCTAGGATGTTTTTAGGAATTTCTAAAGATTAAATTTCAGTTTCGGAACTGTGCAATTTGGCTGACTTTGATTAATTTACAATTGATAGTTGACTTTGAACTAGAAGACGTGTCAATATGCGTTGGAAAACTTATTGAATCTACTTTCAAGGAAAAATATTCCAAAAACCCAAAAATATTCGGAATATAATGTTTTATCGCGTTTTTTGTTCGACTGTCTAACTGAAAATCAGTTTTTAGTTAGGATTATTTTACTTGGAGTACAAGTACGTTTAGGATTTGTTTAGGACGTGTGTTATTGTTTTGTTTTGTTTTTATTTTTTATTTTTTATTTTTACCTTCTTAAATTAGTTAGGCCTAAAGGCAAAGGATGTTTGCCTATAAATATTCCTTGGTTTTCATTAATAAAATTCATGTTGAGTTTAAACAAAATTTGCGTAAGTTGATCCAATTGATCGTGTTATAAATTGGAGAACCTATAGTAGAGCTTTTGAGTTACTTTCATTATTTTATTCACCCATTACCACTACTCCACGCCAATTCCATCATTCTTTTATCAAATCAATTTCATTCATCCAAATTAAATCATAAAACACACCTAATTCCACATCATTTTATAACTTTGCTAATGTGATTGTAAATTCAACATAAAATTTTGTAAAATACTAAATTAAAATCGATGATAAGACTAACCCATTGTAATTTAGTATTTGCTAATCATTTAATTAAAACGTTAGTATATATTAAATTATATCTAAATATAAAAATAATTTAATATCAATTTAATACTCCGTATTATAATTTAGTATTATAAATATAGAGTATAAATTAGATTAGTAGCAAATACGTACTCGTAGTATCAAATATATATATTTTTTCATTTTTTACACAAATATATTTAATTCTCCTAAAAACACAAAAATCATTAACCCTCATGATCTATATTGCTCTTGAACTTTAATTTAACATCATACTCCCTCCATTTCAATTTATTCTTTACGTTTTGGCTATGAAAACTATTTAGAATTCTTGTTTTGACCTTTATTTGTACTTTATATGTAAGTACAAACATATTTATACGGGGGCTCTTATTTGATACGTCTCGATCTATGCTATCAGAATATCACATTTTTATAATTTTTACAAATACAAAAATAAAGATATAAGCATTACAAAATTTGCATTAGCAAATGTGTAAAAATAAAACGTAAAGAATAAAATGAAAGGAGGGAGTATTGTACTATTATCATTTGTGTTCAAAAAAAGTTTAGCTTTAACCCATGAATTTAGAAATTAAATAGATAAGGAGGTTGTTGTAACATTTTCTGTTATTTTTATTTTATTTTAAAGTTTAGTTCTATCATTCTTAGTACAAATTCATAACCGTGCACAATTTTAAAATTATCTTTTACCCTCATTTTTCAATTTTTAGTCATATACAATCAATTTTTAAAGAGAACTTCTTATTAGTAGTCTTTTAATTTTCTAATTTTTTGTTAAAAAGGAATAAGTTAAAAAAGGTGAAAATTGATGCACTCTTATGAATTTTTTTGCTCACCTTATATTGTTAATTCTCAGCCAAAATAAGTTTAGTTTAGAAAAAATACGTTTGCTTCAGTAAAAATAAATGAGAATCGATCTCAAGACCTTTTATAATCGAGAGAGAAACTCTTACCAACTGAGTTATCCCTCACTCTCATATCAATTTGCATCTTTAATAGTATATTGTAAGCGTTTATAGAAAAATATATTTAGTTCGTTAAAAATAAATTCACATTGATTAGCAAAAATAAGTTATGTTCAATAAAAGTACAAGTTCGAGAAATTATGTGATAAGAACTAAGTCTTAGTCAATCACAGCTATTTTGAACTATTTAAATTATAAATTATGACATGCTATTTTAAGCTATATGTGCTCATACAGACACATTTGAGCAAATTATAGTATAATTTATGTTACAAGTGGTGTTTTAATTTTTAAACTAGTGTGTGGTCGGGCGATGCCCCGAATGATTTTGTTGTTTTGGTTTGGACTTAAAATAATGTATGAAACAATTAGTTTATTCCATAATAATTTGATTTGCCATATTTTCTATCGAAAAAATAAAAAGATTACTCGAATTTGAGATTATTGAAAAACAATGACTTCACCACATTACACTTATCTTTGTAGTGGATTCATGAGAAAGCAAGTAGTAAAAAATGTGCTCTCATAGATGGAATGCTAATATAATTAATTAATAATATTTTATTTGAGCTTAGTCGAATTTAAGTTTGGTTAACTTACGAATAATAAAACATTAACAAAAATATATGAGCTTCGTACAAGCGGGTGTTTAACATCCTATATATAATATACAATACGTTCGAGAGTAATTTATAGGAAGGAAGGCTAGTTTGATGAATAATTAAATCGATCTTATTGGTGTAAAAGCATTCAAGGAGCATAGGCCCAGAAAAATGCATGTAATAATTTGTAGCTCTCACCAAACATGCAAATGAATAACATACTATCCGTTGTTAACTCTTTAACAAATCCTACACATAGTGTGAATTTTTGGATCTCCAATGACAATAATATACAAATGCATCACAAGTCAATAAAACTAATACACAATTACAAACATGCATATGTGTAATACTTAGATGGAATAAGGGCCTGTTTACTTTAGCTGAAAACAGTTGAACTGAAATTTTCTTATGAAGGATTAGTGATTAGCAAACTAAAAGAAGAGATGAAATGAACCGAACCGAACGGACCTGAACTGAACTGACTTTAAGCTGAAGTAAACATGCCCTAATTAGGTAGAAAGAAGATCATGCCAAAGAAATAAAAAGAGCTAATTAAGAAAAATCAAAGGGATCCTCAAATTTAAAGATTTCCAATCAAAATATGTTTTTTCAACTATCAAGTTTAAGGAATCTATATCTATACTTATTAATAAGAAGCGGGCACGGGAGAGCCCTGTTGAAAATCATTTATTAGAATATAATGGAGGTTAGTGAAAAAATAGTAAAAGCATGAGTTACAAGCGTGTTGATTAGAGTTTCAGAGATATATTGAATTGAGGAGGAATACAGTTACAATTAATATTGAAGAGTGAAGTTTGAATGAAGAAAACACTAATGAAGGCTAACATCGAAAGCTTTAACTTGGTCTAACACTTTATTTATTTTAATTACCATTCTTTGTTCATACTTAATTATACGGATTAGTGGTTAAGTTTAAGCATTATGACATATAGGTTTCGAGTTCGAATTTCTCTATTCAATATTTAATTTTTTATGGTAGTTGATGAATGATGTAATCATAGTGTTGATAATTATTATTTAAACTTTACTATACTAACTTAACATTGGAAATTCTATCATCATAGGGGATTTTAATCAGGTCATCAAAAAAAGGAGGAAGAGACTGTGTTCAGGGAGCGAAACATTTCGAAAATTAGACTTTAAAACATAACCTGATTGAAATTCCCTCGAAGGGTAACATGTTCACCTGGACAAACAATAGATAGACGATGCAACAACATATTAGCGAAGTTCTTGATAGAGCCTACTGTAATTAGACCTTCCTTTCTTCATTTCCGAACTCGAAGATTCGGATTTTCCCTATCCTGATTTATGACCATGCACCAATTTGATGAATACGTTGCCACAAGGTAGGAAGAAAATAAGACCATATAAGTTGGAAAATTGGTGCCTAGATAAGGAAGAAATAATTTAAATTTGTGCCAGCATATGGAACACTCCTTTCATGCGTACAGGCTCCAGAGAAGACTACAAGTCACGCTAAGAGCTTGCCGACATTGGTGTTTAGATTTCAGAAGGACGAAGGGAATAGAATGGGAGGACATTATTCAAGGATTGGCGGTTTCCGAAAAGAATGATCCATCAGCATGGTCTTGGATCCAACGAGGAGAAAACTGCAAGAGAGGGTATAGAGGATCGATGTGATTGAAACTAAGCTACAATGTTGGAAAGACAAAATGGGATCTGCAAGGGGACCAGAATACAAGATGTATGTTTTTTTGCTAGTGTCAAGTCCAGGAAAGCGAGAAATGAAATACGGTCTATCAAATTGCAAAATGGCTCCTGGACTACGACAGTCCGGGAATTAAAAAATGAAGTTGGCTTATTATGAAAACCTTTTCAAAGGCTGCTTACTGAGGGGTCAAGATGAATCGAAAATAAAGTGGTTTGGCTCCATCCCAAAGGTCTCACACGATGATTCCAGTTTCCTTTTGGCACCTTTTACAGATGATGAAATAAAGAAAATTGTGATGGGTCTTCCCACTAACAAATCCCCGGCGATTATTTGTCATGAGCTCACCCACTGGGTAAAGCACAAGAAAAAGGGCAAACATCAACTTGTCATCATCAAACTGGACCTGAGTAAGGCTTATGACATAGTAAGATGGGACTTCTTGCATGGGGTGCTCCACAGTTTTGGTTTTCCCCTTCAATGGACATGGAATGCATCACCATTGTCTCTTATAGAGTCTTTTTAATGGGGAACCCTCGAAGAGGATTATACTTTGAGGGAAAGTATACTTTGAGGGGTTGATGGCGAGAATTGTAGGTCTTAAACGACAATGGCTAGTTAGAATTTAACATCTTCAAAAACAAGAGCCGCTACAGAATAGGGTGGTGGTGGTGGTGATAACAGAGGAAATCTACTGGGAAAAGGGAAATGTGGAAAATCTTGCTAGAGTTTTAACGTTTAATCACTGTCTATACTTTATATTATCATTTTACTGTATTAATCTCATAACATTACCTAAGAAAAAAATTTGTAATATTGATATAATGATTTTTTTTCCAATGTTAACCAAATAATTTAATTATTATCGTGAACCTTATCATATATAGATTACTTTATATGAATATAGTAGTTTAATAGAAATATGTTATACTCTTTATCAGCTTAACATTTATATAGGGAATATATCCTGGTAAACATTAAACAGTTCCAAAACTTGTTTTAATTAAAATTATTTAATAATAAGAAACACGTGCCAAAGTGTGAAATAAGAAATTCTGTTTTAGTATAGTCTATGATACATGATGATTGTTGCAAATAATGAAAAACGACGGTACTCTGTAGTATTTATTTCATACAACAAAGATATATACCGGTACTTATAACAGCAACTATATATTTTATAGAGTTATAAAAGATGGGAGAATGAGGCTGAATGAGGTAATTGCTCTCAGAAATTGCCCTATTCCACATGTTTTGTATCCTCATTTGATCCTTTTCTGTGAACTTAATTATTACATCATTGAGCAATATCACTATGGGACATAACATTAATATTGCTTTTAGAGTATGAAACATTGATACATATACTATATGATCCATTGAATAACATATTTCCATAGAATAATTGCATTCATGCATGTCTGTGTCCTTTCGTTGGATCGTGAATACGATATATAGTAATACAAACTCCACCTATATACAAACTCCCTTATTTATCAATTGCAATAACTTATACATCCTGACGTTGATCATTACAAATTGTGATGTGAAAGATGATCAAAACGAATAACATGACTGATTACAACAGCGTACGATGACAGTATATCTGTTAAGCAATTAGAGGTTTTATATAAGGTGAAGCGAAGGTCTGTTTCAAAAATGGAGTTTAAAGATATCTGAAAATTTTCAAAATCACGCATAAAAAATAAGATCATAAAGAAGAGCTAGCTGCCAAAGACTCTTGCTTATGGTGCCATGCAACAACATCCTTGTACGGTAAGTTGCCACCAAAGATATCCAAAGCACTTCCAACAGTTACATCTACTCGTTCATTTCCTGCCGCTTTAATCCTATCTAGATCATCCATTACCGTCACGCCACCAGCATAGGTCACCGGAATCTGAGATAGAAAAAACAAAATCGGTGCAAGTTTTGGGGGCATGTTCATTAAGTTCAGCTGAAGAAAAAGTACAATCATACAATAACTTGATGTAGAGTCCAAAATTACAGCACCTTCGCAAAACCATCTATGCAGAGAAAACAAGTATGGAGAATTCCACATTATCTAAAGACAAAAATCCCTATACCCTAATTTTAGATGCCACTTTAATTTTGACAAGTGTATTGACAACATACACTTTTGAGATGTCTTTAGTGATGCTTCTTTCATCGCATTAGCATTGCTCTTGCTTCCTAGCAACAGGTTAGATACACCAACGCAGCTGTACCATTTCAATATTTCTATATGAAAAATGTTCTTTCTATATCAGTTTCCCTTTTTTTCTTAAAAACCCACAAACTAGCAACGTTGTCTTGAAGAATAATTTTGGTAGAAGAAACATGAAGAAAGAATAAGATTGATAGCCAGTTTCATTCTATTTTGGGCATGCGACTAAACGTAGAAGTTTACTATCGCAAACCTGGTCACAGCGCACATACTGTTATCTGGTGTATTTTGAAGTATAAAGAAATTGAGATAAGTTGTCGCTTTCCTCCTCTTCTTTTCTCTCCTCTCTCTTGAAACCCTAGATTTCTTTCTGTTCAATAGCTTTTTACCTACATAAGTAAACATATTTAGGGTTTTATCTCTCTTGGAACTTGAGGCTATGTTTTTCAATTTTGTGAAAAAAAAAAAAGATGAAGAGTAGTGCAGCGTTGCAACACATGTCAGTTCTATATATAGTCGTTTACTCATCTAAAACAATTGCTTCAAACCTAACATTATTTCAAAAATACAATAGATCTAAAGATCCCCTCACAAAAGGTTGTATCAAACAACAACGTAAATTAAGGTATGTTGAAGTGCCATATCCCATTAACAATGGATTTACCCATTTAGTTTTAGACCAACTGCTATGTATTTTTTAACTTTGATTTCTATTGTAGATAAAGTATGACTCATTTATTAATGAATGAATATTACTTTGAGTTATTTACTTTCGCAAATCTTACATTCGGCAGGTTTTTCAAGCAGACGAAAATTATATCCTAAAAATGCTGACCAAATTACATGATGATATTTGAGAAGAATAGAACATGACTTACTGGTGAATATTTTCCCAGCAACGAAACAACCTCTTCATCAATCCCCAACCTGCAGTATTAAAATCATACTTAACATTATGTTGCAAGAATAAAAAAAAAAAAAAAAAGATAAAGTAAAGCTGTCTCAAATAAATGTAGAGCAACTAATGCGCAATTCTTCTGGAAATGTTGAGGTCACACTAATTCACAGAAATGATCGTCCACCTTGAATTCATGAATAAACATAAAATCCACCTTTTGCTTGATGGAAGACAACAATAATAATCTTCAACTTAAGTCAAACTAGTGAAAGGGAAAATTAAACACAAGACTCACCTTTTGCCTTCAACATCCACACCATGTACCAAAAACTCGTCAGCATAGTCAGCAAGAAATTCCAGAGTTTGCTTATCAACATATACATCACTGAACTTCTGCCATCTATCAGTTACAATAGCATATCTGCCTTCCTACAACACAAACCAGCACCAATTTTATTTAGTGGAATAAAAAGAGAAAAAACAGTACGGACACTAGATGAATTTGCTGTAACATTGGGCCCTAGCAACTAGAAAGGTTAAGATCAGCTAAAGCCTGGAGGATTTTGACTATCACAATCAAAAGATGACAATGAGCTACATGTCACGAGTGACCAGCACGTGACATACAGCTGACTTCCCAAAGATTATACCAAACGGGGACATCATTTACTGCAGCACATTCAGTCTTAATATTAAAAAAAAAAAAAAACTATTCTGTTTCCAAGTATGCCTATTTATTTTTTAAAAAAGGGGCATATGCAAAAACATTTTTATCTAGTAAACAGATTAATAATACACTGCTAGCATTGGTATACTTTAAATTATAAAGGGGGGAAGGTAAAAAGACACTCCTCAAATATAATACTGCTTGAAGCAGGGCATTAGGCAAGCACGAAGCTGAAAAATAAAACTTGAGGACTTGGACATCATATCTCAAGTTCTAACCAACTTACCGAGTTACTGCATACATTATTTGATGTTGCTTATTGCACAAAGATGTGTTAAGTGAAGATAAAATTTTTAACCTCATTAATAAGTGTCCTTACATGACAAATGTTTGAGCACACTAAGAAATACTACACGTCTACGTTTAATATTCAATCATCATCACCATTTGGGAACTTGTGTAACAGAGAACAATGACTTGGTTGTTTGTTGAGACCTAAACTTTCGGGTTGAATTTCACATATGACACGGAGAAACTTTTATGGGAAGATATTATTGAATACTTTATTAGAAAATGTTTTGCAAGAAATATGACTATAGAAAATTACCTTTTTAGTAATAAATTGAATACTATGACATGTTATAACACAATCAACAAAATAAAACATAGCACGATTCATTGCATGACATTAACTCTAGTTTTCATGAATAGAAGTGGAAGAGAGATAAATAGCGATGCTAAGAAGAGAGGTATACCTTCTTCCTGCAGCTCAAATCTAACACAAGCCTTTGCTTTCCAACTGCACGGACAAGACCCTTGAGTCTATCAAGGTCCATTTGCCCATTGTTGAACACATACTACAATGATAGGTAATCAAGTTAATATTCATGATATGCTTCAAACACAAAGCTTTACAAAGGATTAAGAAGAAAAAGGAAACAAAGTGCAACAGTCATTCAAAGCTAGGTGCCTAGGTCAAAACTTGGAGTAGAAAAGTCAGAAATAGAAATAACAAACTTTGATAAAGCAAAAGAGCAAATTGTAAACAATGGACTGACCGATCTTCAATCACGACAAGTTATAAGTGTGATTTCAAACCCAATTTAGATAGCGGTTTACCAGATTTTTCAATTCAATTTAGCTACGTTCTAACGGCAAACAACCATTTTTAACCCTCATTTGCACATTTTCCTTTCACTTCATTCTAGCTAGTATCTAACAGCAACCAACCATTTGAACAAACCCTCATTTGTACTTATTGCCTTTCCCTCTTATTTTTGGTTGTGGTTTGTGGTAGTTTGCACCTGTAGGTTTTGCTTATGTTGTTTGCTGGAAATTTACAGCTCAGATTTGATAGTCGAATTATGAAAGAAAGCAAACATGGAGCAATTGTGAACTAAGCCACAAGGGAAAACGTGCGGGCACACATTTCAACTAGAGCGGGCTGTCACGAGTGACACAATGACCCACGCATTGCATTGAAACGAGGGCATAGAGATCCCCAAGGGGAGCAGCTCATGTGTCGTGCGAGCAACACTTATCTCCCTATAGTAGGCAGTCTACAGGAAAAGATACTGCTGCAAGATAATACTCGATATGCAGATAAGCACTACTCTTGAGGACGACAGTGCTATATTTCTCTAACGAGGTTCAAACTTGGTGTAAAGGCTGACTACTACATTGGAAGAGGATGGAATGCTCTAGAACCTCATTGAATGGTCTAGAGTAGTTCGGCACATTCCGGAAAGTTCCAGAACATTGTGGGATATTCTAGGGTAGGTGACTCTAGAGTGTTCTAGTATGCTCTAGTGGATGTATAGATGTTTCTAGAGTATTCTCACATGTACATAAGAGTATGTAAAGACTGGAAAGTTCTAGATAGGGTATTGTGTAGAACCCTCCATTTGAGGAGGTTAGAATGTTCTAGAGTAAACATAGTAGGAAGGGGGTTGCCTATAAATACCCAAGGCATTCATTTGTACAAGCATTCAGAAAATTGTAACCACACACACACACATTAGTAAAAATCTTTTCAAGCACTTGTGTTTCTTGCTAACTATCTACTTAGCCAAATCCACACAAACACATCAAATACCTTTCTTAGCAATACTTAGCTTAGCTTTGGGGTTGCCTGACTTGTCTTACAACGGGAGTGTAAGCGAGTGGCACACGTGAGCGACTAGGGAAAGAGTCAGCACGTGACAGGGCGTTCCTTTCTCGTTACATCAATTTTGCGCAAAAACTGAAATCAAGTCAAGTAATGTAGGAGGGAGACACCAATTACTTGTGCTCATACCTCCTCACATGATCAAGAGACATAGTGAGTAGGAATCCCCTTCCTGTCCTTCTTTGCTCATACCCAAGGTGTCACATGATCAAGAGACACCCATTACTTATGCTCATACCCAAGGTGTTACTCCTTTGCCCGTTTTTAGTCGATTTATATGCTTGGTTGGAATCCAATCCCATCCCCTAACGTTTAAATCTCTTGGTACTTAGGGCCTGTTTACTTCAGCTAAAAATTAGTTTAGTTCAGTTCACTTCAGCTCTAATCCAATCAGTTCAGTTCAACTCTTCTTTTATTTTGCTGATTAATTTGTTCCTAATATTATTTGTTCATATATATAATTTTGTTCATAATATTATTTTTTCTTCATGCTTCGTAGTATATTTGTTCATAATATTATTATTATGATCATGATTTTGTACTTGGATTTTGTTCATAATATTATTGATGTGTATTAGTTGTGTTAGTGTTGTTTTGTACTTGCTAGAAATCGATTGAGCAAATTGTGCAGCAATTAAATCTTTTTTTCGCTTTTGTCAATGAAATTAAGGCGAGTGTACCACAAGACAGCCAGTTTTTGAAACATACATGAGAGTAAAGCTAGCTGGAGGGTTTAATCATACAAAAATGGCAATAATGCCAATAAACGATATTGCACATACCTACCTCATGAAATCATACATAAACAGGGCATATGTGAAGCACAATGGCGTTTATGGAGGAATTTGCAGCAAGAATTTCCAGTAACAGAGTACTAAAAAGCTTCAAAGAGTTCTATGAAATGGAGGAAAAGCATATTCCAGTAAATGCTCAAGGTGATAATGCAACTGATGAATTTAGTTCGGGAGCACATGTTTTGTGTGCAGTTAAGAATCCAGCAATGACATGGGCAAGTTTGATCCAAGGCTCTTCCCTAACTGATGATTACATGAATTTTAAAGGACGTTCCAGCTTAAGGCCCTAATCCTTTCAAAACCCCTAAAAGCAACTCTCCACTCAAAAATCAACCTGGTCCATCACTCACTAACCCCAACAAACCATTAAACCCTAATTATCTTTCACATACACCCAACACAAAACCCTATAGCCCACTACATCAACATGAGACATAACATCAGTTTAGCTTTGTATGCTGAAGATTAATTTCCTTACTTCAGTAAATTTTGATCATTTCAAGATCTTAGCCTTTAAGGCAGTCATTTACACCCCGCTTCTCTGACCAAGAAAACTCAAAAATCCATTCATGCATACATTCACACTAAACTCATTCAAAAATAACAATCCCCTCCAATATGTACTATGCACACCGCGCACCTCAACTCCAATACCATCCCAATTACCCAAAACCAAGTTTGTTGTTTTCATAACCTACTGCTATATTTTGGCATGGGCAAGCCGTGGGTTTTTTCAAGTTTCAATGCTCAAGAAATTGGAGCTTGAACAACAATAGCAGCAGTGTTCTTAAGATAACATGGTTTGATCAGAGTTGTTGAGGCTGAGATTACTATCCACCTAGAGGACAAGGTGGAGGTCTAAGAGCCTGATTTTTGCCACAATAGCTAAAATTCGAAGAAATTCCAGAATACCAAAGATTCGAAGATCTAGAAAAGCCAAAGCCAGAAAACCCAAAATTCGTCCCAAATTCTATGTACAAAAATTAGGGGATGAGGGTAATTTAGGAAGGAGGGAGATACTGTAATGTTGCACTGAAGTTAGTAAGTCCATCACTATAGTTAGTGGCTCTATAGACAAGTATAATCAGAGAAAGAGAAGGGTATAGAATATTGTATAAAGTGATTGGTTTGTACTTTGTAGCTTTAGAAGAAGACCATACCACTCAAATGATTGGTTAGGCTGAAATTGTCTATGATTCGGTCATATCTAGTTTGTTATTCACCAATTATTCTTTTTCTTCCTTTATTACATCATTTTAGTCCATGATCTCTTTGTGTCTAAGAAAATTCGCAGCAAAAGTTTGGATAAATATCCCAAACATACATGCTCTAGTCTTGATAACTTGTAAAATTGACAACTTATCATACAATGGGGTGAGGCATATACCTCTTTTATACCTATTTTCTATCTTTCTCCGCATATTCTATGCCCTAGGATTCTAGCAGTCTAGCACTATCAGATCTTCAGACTTGCAGCCAGGTTAAAAATGGTCACTTAACCCTCATTTATCTCTTCGAGGATGAAATGTCATCACTAATGTAACTACATCAAAGCAATAACAATCAATTTTTGGGTAAACAAAAATTTTCAGTCATTAGATTCCATTAGAAACAAACAACCCAGACAACACCAACTCATGCTTTTTTGCGTTTACATCAGAAACTCCATGCAGAAACAAATGTTTAAAAATGAAGGTACACAAATTGAATGCCAAAAAGAAACACTTACTGATGTTACAATGACATGGCTGGCTCCCTCCTCAATGTAACTAGTTGCATTATCAGAATTAATCCCACCACCAACCTGCAGACCACCTATAGGTTACCATTCTAGTAGTAAGTTCCGCAGATGAAACATGTATAAACTACGAATTATCCACTAGAAAATAGAGTGAAGCAACGCAAACAAATTCTGAAGCAGACATGATTTTTTCCTTTATGCCCTACTGCAGCATGAACTGCTCTCGTTCAAATCAGGGTATAATTCAGATATTAAATAATAAAAATTTGTATCTAGAATTCCACAAAACTGCAACAGAGACAGGTACACAGAAAGCAAATTAGCAAAGCAACATAATATGTTCAATCAGATTATTAGTCTCTCATTTACTTTTCCACAATAATTCAATTGAATATACTTTAATTCTAAATGAACATTAAGGCCTCAACTATTCTCTTATCCTCAAATTTCTAGTCAAGAAAAGTAATCTTGATTTACATAGATAAAAATAATTGCCATTTTCCATATCAATCACATAAAACAGCAATCCCATCACAAGATTGAGACGAAACTGCGAAAGAGAAGGCACTATCAACTAAATTAGACAGTCATAGATCTCATAATATCTTTCTTTGGTGATGTCATTTTAGCAGAACATTTGAAACATAGGAACAACCTATCAGACAACCATTTCCAGCAACATTACAAACACAATGATAAGCTCTCTGATACCCAACCTGGAAAAGCATGTAAAGCCTCAATAACAGCAGCTTGGCTCAAAGGGTCAGCACCAAGCATGATGGCATGACCACCAAAAAGACCGTCATCTCTATACAACCTTGCATATTCAGCCGACGGTTTATCAGACTCGAAATTGGTAACAAGAGCTGATGCTGACCCTTCTTCCTTCAAATCCGAAAGGGTTGATCCAACAATTTGCTTCACTTTTCCCTACCAAAATTCATCAAACTAACTAAAACACTAAAACCAAACTTCCATCTCCAATTTCAATCAAAACAAACAAACAACAAAGGGGAAATTAGGCCAACAACATTTTTCATGCAACTAACAGATCAAAAACCCTACTTCAAATCATAAATGATCATCATAACTTTCACAAACAATTTAAATCAAATAAAGCAAAAAAAAGGTCAACAACATTTTTCATATAACAAACGCATCGAAAGTCAAAACCCCACAATACTCTTACCAACAATGATAATCAATTCATCAAAAACTTAAATTCAATAACCCACAAGAACCTAACTCTTTGATCATATACCCACAACAATTTTCCAAATAACTATAGCAAAAAAATTGTAATCAATTGAACATAAAGAAGAAAAAGATATCCCCTTTTATCAATTACATACGATTTCATGAAACCCACCACAAAATTGCTACAAAAATAAAAAATTTACAACATCTCAACATTCAAAATTTGAAAAAAGTAATGAGGAACAAAGGAAAGAACAAAATTTTCAAATAACAACAGCACAAAAATTGTAATCAATTGAAAATAAAGAAGAAAAAGATATACCTTTTATCAAAAACATTCAATTTTATAAAAACAACCATAAATTTGCTAAAAAAAATCATAACTTAACAATATATTTACATTTTGAAAAGAAAAAAAGTAAAAGGAAACATAAGGGAAAAACAATAACCTTGTGAATGTCAATGCAAGGGCGAAAACGAGCAACACATTGAATGGAATTGGGAATAATTTGTGAAGAAGATACAGTTCTTGTAATTGGAATTTGGAGATTAAACCCATTAATTTTGGAGGGTAAAAATGAAGTTGAAGAGAGATGAAGAGCAGATATTTTCATTTTTGAAATGGGTATTCAACGCTCCAAATAACACAGCTCTAGTTCCACGGTTCCTTCGATTGTGCAATTTCACTGATTTTGAAGTTGATCAAGTGTTTGTTTACGTGTGTTTGGACTCTAGATTAGTGATTTAGTGTTCCGTGCTCGTTAGGTGTAGCAATGAGTCAAGTTTGCCCAAAGTTCGGCTCGAACAAAAGCTTGGTTAAAATTATCTCGAAATTAGTGATTGAACAAAAGCTTGGTTAAAATTATTTCGAGATTAGTGATGGCAGGTGTGTAAGATTTGGTGAATTTCGCATTGTTTATTCCCCACAAGAGGATATAAAGAAGATTAAGGGTGCCATGTGGGCAAGATTTGGTGCATTTTGCTCCACATCTACCCTATTTGGAGTGAATATGGATATGACTTTGTTGGATAGTAGGTGGATATAAATATGAAAATCAAAATCCGTCATAATTTAGTTGTACTCGCCTTATATCTACTCATTCTCCCACCCCCTCATCCCACTTTCGCTCACACCACCTTAAATTTATTTGTAATATAATTAATTTAAAGATTATCAAATTATAAAATTTTAAAATTTACTTTATTAGTTTCTATAACTGATCATTCATTTCAATTTATTTTTTCTTTGAGAAAATTGAGAATATTTGGTATAATTTTGTAATTGTTAGCTGGTGGTGTAGATTGAATATCCACGTGAGTGGAATTTTAGCATACTTAGGTGGGTAAGTGGGTAGTGAATATCCATCTAGATGATGGAGTGAATGTGAATTTGAATTTTTTTATTGTATCCACGTGGATATGAATGAATTTGAAATTATATCCGCCATGAGTGGTGGGTAAGAGATAAAATATAATAAGTAGAGATAGAGGTATAAGAGAGGTACTTGCACCTGCCCTAACCTCCCCCAAATTCTACCCCACCTCTCCTGTAGTTGAGATTGAGCAAGGTGAGACGTAAATCACCATAAGCACAGTTTGAAAGCTCGTAGATGACTCAAGTTAAATTTTATTAACAAATCATATTAGAAATAAAAATCACAAATAACCTTAATTTTTCCATAGTCAAGTTAAAAATAATCATCTTTTAATATTCTCGTGTCCATGTCTATACAATCAAATCCATCTTTAAACTCGCAAAATCGCATTCGACCTGACATAAGGTCCAAAACTTAACCCACAAAACCCCAACACAAACACTACTCCACTCCTACACACGTTCCACTTTCCCCCTCAAAATCTTTCCCTCTTCCTATGATCTATGTTTCTCTCTCCTCTTCTTATCTACAACTCAAACCAAACTAAAAAATCAAAGATTTACTAATTATAAACAAAATCAAATCAAACAAATGTCACCTTCAAATAACAAACTCCTCACAATCCTCTTTTCTATATAAACAAACAAACATTCAAAATCCCCCAAAACCCTAATTTATCTCCTCCTTCAAATGACATCAATGATTTCAACTTGTTTATCATCAACCCCTAAATCCCGCCATTTTTCTCTCTCTAGAAACCTCCCAATTCTCTCTCCTAATGCCACCCTCAAACACCACCACCAATTCCACTTTCATTCCTCTTCCTCAATTTCTCGCTTTTTGGCGCTCAAATTGCGGAAGGTTCCTACATCAGTGATTAAAGCGACTAGTAGTAATGGCGTTGATGTATCCTCGTTTAAGCCCGGGAAAATTGTGGAGAGTGATAAGCTTCCGTCGGATGTTAGGAAGCGGTCATTGGATGCAATTGATTCGTATCGCGGTCGAGTGACGATTGGTGATGTTGCTAGTAAAGCTGGACTTAAAGTTGATGAAGCTCAAAAGGCTTTGCAGGCACTTGCTGCTGATTGTGATGGTTTCTTAGAGGTATATATTTTGTTATAATGTGATTGAATTTTGGGAATTGTTTTTGTGTTTCGTCGTTGTAATTCTGTATGTTGTTTGTTGGTGTGATCGAATTTGGGGTGTTTGATTTTGTTTGGTGTATCTTTGGGGACAAAATTTGGATTGTAGATAATATTTTGAGAATGATCAATCTTGGAGCTGTTTTGCGGTTGTAATTGTGTTTGTTGTTTGTTGGTATGATCGAATTCGTAGTGTTTGATTTTGTTTGGTGACCGGAATTCCCCTATTATATGGACCAAGGACCGGACTGGAAGTTCAGTGATTCATGTGCGGAGACGAGTTGTAGTATAATTGAAAGAGGATTTTTAGTTGTGGCTTGGAATAAAGTCCACCCACTGTAATGGTAAACTAGTAAGTAGGGAGTTTGTTGTCTTTCAAGCCGCTATGTGAATACAATAGCAAGTTAAATAGTGGTAAAGGGATGAAGTAGAACAGATAACCGTAGCCTTAAATATGATATACTGTAGGTTTTGGGGGCAATCAATGGGGCCATGTTGCATTCCGAAACCCCTGCAGCAGGGCATATTCCTACAAATAGCAAGTTAAATATTGATAAAGGTAGGAAGTAGATTAAACCAGAGATTACAATTTAATGAAGGGAGTCTTCTTAAGATGTACTTGAACTGTTGAGATTTGATTGAGCTAATTGGCAGGTGATTAAAGAGATCGTGATAGTGATATATGACTTCAATTTTAGATAGTGTTGGGCAATTGGTTTATTCAAGATTGATTTTTCCCTACTCATCTATGTGAATATGTGATGGTTTCCTAGAGGTATATATTTGTTATAATGTGATTGAATTTTGGAAATTTTATTTGTGTTTCGTCTTTGTAATTCTGTTTATTGTTCGTTGGTCTAATCAAATTCGTTATGTTTCATGTTGTTTGGTGTATCATCGGGGACAAAATAAGGATTGTTGATACTATTGTGAGAATGAGCAATCTTGGAGTTGTTTTGTGGTTGTAATTGTGTTTATTGTTTGCTAGTATGATCGAATTCATAGTGTTTAGTTTTGTTTGGTGGACCAGAATTCCCCTATGGATCAAGCACCAGACTGGAGGTTCAGTGGTTTATGCGCGGAGACGAGTTATAGTATAATTGAAAGAGGTTTTTTTGGTCGTGGTGTGGAATTAAGTCCACGCATTGTAATGGTAAACCAGTGAGCAGGGAGTTTGTTGTCTTTCAAGCCGCTATGTGAATACAATAGCAAGTTAAATAGTGGTAAAGGGATGAAGTAGAACAGATAACCATAGCCTTAAGTATGATATACTGTAGGTTTTGGGGACAATCATTGGGGCCATGTTGCATTCCGAAACCCCTGCAGCAGGGCATATTCCTACAAATAGCAAGTTAAATATTGATAAAGGTAGGAAGTAGATTAAACCAGAGATTACAATGTAATGAAGGGAATCTTCTTTGGATGCACTTGAACTATTGAGATTTGGTTGAGCTAATTGGCTGGTGATTGAAGAGATTGTGATAGTGATATATGACTTCAATTTAAGATAGTGTTGGGCAATTGGTTTATTCAAGATCGATTTGCCTTACTCATCTATGTGAATATGTGCAATATGCATATGTAATTTCAACCTATTAACATTTCAATATTTCAACTTTGGGTTTTACCAAGCTTTGCTTGTTGTTTGGACTTTGGAAAGCTGTATAAATATATTGTTCTTCTTGATGTTCAGTGTTATCATTGTAATGATTTACCAGGTCTCAGATGAAGGTGATGTTCTGTATGTTTTTCCGAAGGATTTTCGTTCAAGGCTTGTGGGTAAATCCTTGAGGATGAAAATTGAACCATGGGCTGAAAAGATGAAGGTTTTGTAACTTTTATTCTACTATTATCTTATATTTTGAGCAATCAGCATTAGTATTTTGATCTGTCCTCTTGCCAACACTTCTAATAACTTTTTTGCAGTCTACAACCGAGTATCTGATAAGGGTTTCATTTGGGACAACATTAATTGCTTCAATTGTTATTGTATTTACAGCAATAATTATAGCTGCGTCAAGTGGTAGGTATGTTTTCAATGCCGGACCCTAATGTCACTTTTATCCTGATATTCTTTTCATGACTTGACTCCCAATCTATTATATACATCTAAGTTTGATGAGGTTTCTGTACTTGTTAGTGATGATGATCGTGATGTTGATTTTAACAGTGATGACGACAGTCGTAAAAGGCGAGGAGGAGGCAGGTCATACAGTTCAAATCTCAATTTCTACGTGAATCCAGTAGACTTATTTTGGTAAAACTTTTGTTCTTTCGCACCATGATGCTATTTTCATTTTTACTTGTAATGTACTACTTGACACTGTGCACAAGAATATTTCTGAAACAAGGCCTGCAGTCCTTTTTTTAATCTATAAAAATGGTGTGTTATTAGATCATGAATGCCCTTGTTTGATACCAAATATGTCTATCAGAAAATTTTCATAGGATTTCCTTGTAGTATTTTTTTTGAGGGTGTATCTGAGAATTATTTGTTTCTGTCATGTCTTTTAGGTACTGGGATAGAGACTACTATAGGAGACCACGAAAACGAGAAAATAATGAAGGCAATCAAGGCATGAATTTCATAGAGTCTGTGAGTGAGATTATCACTGATTTGCTGCCGTACTACTTTCTGATCACTGTAAATTGTTTAGTGAAGTGTGAACATTATAATTATTTGGCTTGATTGCTATGTTGTAGGTTTTCTCATTTGTCTTTGGCGATGGTGATCCAAATCAAGGAATTGAAGAAGAGAGATGGAAGCTGGTAATATTTGAGCACTTCACCTAGCGGTCCGTTGCTTTCTATGTTTTATGCAGTGTCACACCCATGTTCCTGTCTCGTTATCTATCCTTTCATGATTAAAGGATTCTTCTCTTTGTCCCTCAATCAATCTTTTCTTTGGAGTGGTGGGTGTTGAAAGATCTTCTAAACAGGGACATCATGTAATGTTTGTTTTCTTTGCTAAAATTTCTAAGGGGTTGTGTGGCATGAAGGAAATGGGTGGGGAAAAACTTAATGGAGTGGAGTAATAATTTTTCTTTGTTTGGATATGGGTATTAATTTATTAGGGGTAACCTGTTCCGGAAAATGGATGAACTAGACTTGGCAAAAGCAAACCCAACTCAATGTTGTCCAAGAAAAATCGAGTGATAAACAAGAAATTTTTTATATTAACTCTGATTTTCTGAAAACCTGTTTGGAGATGGTTAGGTCGGGTTAAGACTTGACATGCCTGATGACCTATGAATTTAAAGTACCTTTTTTCTATCTTTATGATGCCATTTTTAAAACCTTTTCTAACTCTCTTCTATGTATATTTTTTATGTCCTTAGATTTTTATATCTTTGCATAGAAATGCAAGCTATGTTGTGTGTTAACCTAGTATGTAATTATTTGTATAGTTAGATATGAATGTGTAGTATATAAAGCAATTCTAAGTTCAAGTTTATAAAAGCTACTACAAAGATAAAAGCATAAATCGTGTTCTCAAAATCTTCAACTAACCGATTGAGCTGAAAGCTTTGGTCATGGTCAAGGAAAGTCGATGTGCAACTGAAATGATTGGAATCTGAAGTTGACTTCCCAACCAAAACTAAAACCAAAACCAAAACTAACTTATTTCCAAGTCTAACACATCCACCTATGGGTTATTTTTGCTCAATGAAATTTCGTATTCCAATGGCACGCTTTTTGACTCTCTCCTTGTAACCCTCTTCTATATTCGTCTTGTTAGCAAACATCAATTGCTAATAAAACTAAGCATGACATTGGATGATTCTTGAAACAATTGAACCAAATTTGAGAATGTAAACTTTCTCCTCATTTGTTGTGTTGAATAAAATCACCTTCAATAGTTGTGCCTTAATGATTTTCCCAGTCCAGCCAGCCTCTAAAATTCTAAATGTTATTAGTATCCTTTTACTGATTTGAAGCTCTGACAATGTACTTGGTCATAAAAAGAAGCCAATGTCTTACATTATGGGAGACGTTTTGACATGCCTGAAAGGATAGAATTGGAATGAAAACACTGAAATGTGGAAGTTTGGTAGACCATTTTTTTGTTGACAAAACATTCCGATTATGCTAAATATAATTACACTATTCCAATCCTTAAATAATATATTTTCTCTTTCAAAAGTATAAAGGTAACATATGTCGAAAGAGGCTTACCTACATCTAAATTTTTTAGATTTGAAAATTTTCTATGCATGAAATGGTGCACCCATTTAGTAAATTAGTGTTTTGTGTAATGTATAAAAAGGCTCAAAGGAGCTCCAAGGCAATAGGGTTTCGTTGTTGAGGCTCACCTCATTGAAGTTAGGTGCACATGTTAAATGTGAAAAATGTAAGAAAAAAAAAGCTGCCAAAAACGGGCTCATTTTGGTGTGCCTGATAAAATCACCTTGTCTAGGATCGATAAATGTGCAAAACCCTTTTACAGTGACTCTTTTCATGAGACATAATTCTTTAAACCTATACATTTTTTGACAATAGCAGTATAGGTAGATAAGTGATATTCTATTCCATTATTTCTGATCGTTTGTAGGATCGATCTTTGTTGGATTCAACTTTTTAACTAAGAGAAAAATGTCATGTAGGAGCAAAGTGGCACCATCTCAACATCCACTTAGAGGCGCCACATGTCAGATTACAAAGATGAACCTTGCGTTTTAGCATATAGTAGTTGATTTATTTATTTATTTATTATTTATATGTTTGTTTTTGGGCAAGGGTGGTAACTAGAAAAAATCATCCACTTACTGAGTTACTGGTTTTTCCAAACAAAAAATCCTATAATTTGCTTTCATTTTTCCATAGTTGAGGGACTTATGAATAGTGATCTTTCTCAGCTAATTTATCATATATTTTTACCATCTTGCATTTAGCTTATTGAATGATGGAATGACTATGTGGATCTTCTTCAAGATGTTTTACAGCATCCTGTCTTGTCCCTTGCTTAACAAGTCTTTGGCTTGTGAATTTTGTGATTATCCGTATACAATTTGCACCTTCATATTGCAGAGCTCGTTTTCGATTACTTCTTTTCAACACATGTTTATATTTGGCCACCTCGTTTTGGCTGCTAATATTACATTTCTAATGGTTTTGGACTTTTGGCAGATAGGACAATATATAGTGTCAAATGGTGGAGTAATAGCTGCTGAAGAGCTTGCACCATACCTGGATGTACAGACAAGAGAAGAGGTTGGTTTCTGGTTAAAAATGTTCATTTTGCTGATGTTCCAGCATTAGTTTTTCTTTTAGCAGGCTGTGATCAACACTATTACTTGATTAGTGCTTGTGTGATGCACGATTTTGTAAAAAATTATATTTATTCATAAATTAGTAATATTTATTTTACGAAAAATACATCAAGTTAAATAAAATAATATTATGTAATAGTATAGAATAATTATTATATTTGTACAAAATAATTTTAGAAGTATAGAAGAGCAAAAAAATAGAAAATTAGAGGGTGAATTTAACTATTAAATTCTATTATTATGGAATATATGTTTATTAATAAAGAAAATCATACCCAGAAAAATAACAGATATAAATATTGGTGAGCAAAATTTGTATGAAATTTTCATGTATATTAAGATGTTGTAAATTGTTTTTCTTTTATTGTAAAGTCATATATAGCTTATAAATTTTACATTACCATATTTTTTTAATGGGAAAGTTCCTTAAGTATAGGAAATTTTTAATTTTATCTTAAGATATTGTTTTAGGCGGGAAATTTTTCATTGAGGAGTTGACAAGTATACATGTGGGTCTTACTTTAGTTAATAATATAGATATATGTTTCAAATGAGAGCAATTCTCAGCCTGACACTGGATATATAGAGCTTGTAATCTATTGGAGAAACTTGATGCCTATAGGGGAAAAGGCATGTAGTGCTAATAGGTATGGGTTGGGCCCAACTATTAGAGGAAATGACCTTGTTGATGTTTAAGACCATGCCATTCTAATGATCCCACGTCCTTCACTTCCATGTGACTCATTAGTAGTTCCCTTTCAGCTTGATCCTTGGATCATCCCTCTACTCATTGAAGAAATATTTTGCAGACATTTTTTTTAGTTTCACTAACGGGTTGTCATGACTGCGTTGTGGATAATTTGCCTATTATTCTTGTCTTTTTCAGAAAGATGACTCGTATATATTACCTGTGCTTCTTCGTTTTGACGGCCAGCCAGAAGTAGATGAAGAGGTTTGTTTATTCTAATTGGTCTATACCTATATTTTATTGATGGATATTTTTGATTGTGCTATTTAGTTATCAAAGTACTCTCTCCGAACATTTTTAGTTGCTACATGTACCCGAAACGGCAGTCCCAATTTAGTTGCTACATTTCCTCTTTGAGTAAGTGTGACCCACAATGAAATTACTTTTATACCCCCATTTTTAATGACATTAAGGCTACTAATGCTGATTTTATACCTTAAATATCCCCATTTGGTCCATATAATCCTTCTCCCTCTTTGCTAATTTATGATTTAAAGAAGTGGGTCCGACATGATTGTGACTTGCATTAAAAATTGTTCCATGTTGCTATGTAGCAACTAAAAAAATTTGAGGGAGTAACTTATAATTTTATTCAAAGAAAATGTAGTACTTTACATTACAGCAGCTGTGAATTGTCATTCATTGTCAAATTTGCATACGTTTACACCATATTCCATTTGTCTTGCACATGCATTGATTAGGATTATTTTTTGAAACTTAGCATTTGAATCAATGTATGAGTGGTAATGTTTTTTTTAATCACCTTTTCTGTTCTAACACTATTGATCAATTCTTTTTTTAAGCTCCCTTCTCTAGGACCCTAACTTAATAGTGAGATGCTTAGAATGAGAAGGGTGCGAAGGAATCTTAGCCATTCATATCAGATAATCCGATCTCCAAGGATCAATAGAATACAGAGTATAATGTATGGAAAAAATTGTTCAATGTTTATTTTTGCATCAACTTTACACCTTTGTTGAGTACTCTTTTCAGTTTTCACCTTTTGTATGTTTTTTCTATAGTTTTTTTTTGACGCCTTTTCCCTTCTTTTATGATGAATTGTTAATGGCTAAACATATGCTCATGAATCTCACAACAATAATTATGCACTTTGATCTAATTGTTGATTATTGATTGTTTTGAAACTCATGTATATGGAGTTAGTGCTCTTAATATGATTGTTATTGGGGTATCTCAATAAAAATGAGTAAACACATAATTGGGGTCGTTTGGTTGGTAGAGATTAAGGTAAAGGTGGTAAGATTTACATAGTTTGCTTATTCTAAGAAAAGGAATCACCTTCGGCGACCACCACTATCCATCCTTCTACAAAAGACATCACCATCAATTTCTCCCACCGGAGCCTTAATTCTTTATCAAAAATCTCAGCAATCTTAATGGTATTGATTTGTGAGGAAGGTTCTGGAAGATATCAGGGTGAGTTTTGGGTTTAAGCTGTTGTCGGGATGGCTAAGGAATACGTCGGGGTGGGTTTCTAGGTGGTTCAGGAAAGTGTCGTGGTGGGTCCCCGATGGTATCTGGGGTATTTTGCGAGGGTGGGGGAAGGGTTTCAGGGGAGGGAAAGGATTTTTTTTTTTTTTTGG
>PYUH01004005.1:807340-853982 GCA_016808085.1 Suaeda aralocaspica | reverse complement strand
AATGCCACACTAACCTTTTCCGTACCCACGCCTATTATCGTGTCGCCGGCCCTGGTTTTGTGGCTTTAGCGATGCCTTCTTTAGTTATGTGTATTCGCCTCTGATTTCTATTGTCTTTTGGCCTGCAGCTCATATTGTGTTGATGATTCCATTGGTAATTGACAAATTAACCTTCGCCGTCACAATCCGGGGTAGCCGGCATGACTGTTTGTCAGTTAACCTGGGCTAGTTAGACAAGGGGGGGGGGGACTGCTGCGTTAGTAGGTCACTTGGGTATAATACGTTTCGTAATATTGGTAATTTGTTTATATTGTGTAATCACAAGGAAAAACAAATGAATTTGACATTTAGAGTATTCATTCGATTTCCGTAACGCTTGAGTAGTTAAACCAGATACAAATTTCTATCTCCCGGCCCTTTCACTTGTTTTTTTTTCATCTTTTTTTCTCGGCCCCTTCCCGTTATGGCGTAGTATCGTGCGTGCGTCTGGTTTGGTCCATGCCATCGGTGATCCCAGTTTCTACACACAGCAAAGACACCAACAATTATCATAACATCCCCCATCTACAAGTGGATTCGACACAGTAACGAAAACATCACCAAAGCCATAGGGTATGCAGCAGTGACGCCATCACTAAAGGCCCCACTTTGGAATAAATGGGGTGGGTACCCCCCCGAACCATCATACTGCACAACTCTAAACACTAAGAAGCCCTAACCCGACACAATGTTGCTAACACTAACCACTCCCGCGTCTTGCCCCAACGGCCAAGAAAACATCGCTCTGACAGTAACGGAAAAGTGAGTTGTTACCACAAAGCTTTTACCCTAGTTCACGGAGTGTTCCCCCACCCGGTCCTTCCACCACCACTTCCGCCCACAGGTTTACAACCCCATTTCCCGGGCCCCCCTCTCGCACTCTTCTTCCATCCACCACCTAGCTTTGCCTCTCCCCCTCATGTGCATCGTTGCTTTGCCACCTGGCCCGGACTCACTCCACTGTGTTCCCCCGCACCCACTAGTTCTTGCTCACACCACCTGCCTGTTATGCCTGCCCCTGTACAGCTTCCCCTGGCGTTCTGTCTCCTCCACTAGCTATGGCTCAACAACCTTCCTGCCCTTTGCCTTGCCACTGTTCCCAGGATTGCCTCCTCCACTGTCTTACACCCCCACCCCCGGCATCTTCATTGCCCTTCCTCGTATTCATTGTCCCCTGGGGCCTTGTGTGGCTCCCCTTGATCCCTGGCTCCCTCTCTACGCCCCCCAGACCGGAATTCCCCTTGCTCCAGCCCACAGGGTCGCTACTGCATTTCATTCGCTGCAGTACCCATTCTGTCTTCGCAATTACAACGGACCGATTTCTCGTGTCAATTCGCATCCTTGGCTTTCATTCGTGTTCCCTGTTTTCTTTTTATTTACGGTCCTCTCCCCCAAAAACCCAACCACCCCCCCAAAACGGTTGTTCCAGTGTTGTCCTGCCCGTGTACTTTTCACTTTTGCCCTTGTCCCGAATACTCAGCAAACTTTTCTTCATGCAGTGGTTTCTCCTCCTCCTGCAGGCTTTTCGGGCCTTCTCCCCTTCGGCATAGGAATCTTGAACTGGTCTCATTCCAAACTGCCTAGACGAGTCTTCCCGCCCGTATTGGCCGTAGGTGTGCTGCCACTTTAATCGAAATCCTTGATGATTGAGATGGCTCTTACACCTCACAGGCCCCGCGACACCGCCGCGGCGTTCTCCGGCCCAAGCCACTGCCGGGACGCCCCTGCTTGTGCGCGTTGGTTCCCGCCTCATATGTTCCTTGGGCAGTGCCGACGTTCCTCTACCAGCTCCTGCTCTCCTCCTTATTTGCTCCCCCCTCCTACCTTGGCCCCTTACCCCTGTAAACTGCCACCCTTTCGCCTCGCCGAGCGCCTAGATGAGGCTTGATAACGGTCTAGTCCGGTCCGTCTCTTCTACTCTGGAGTCCTGGCTTCATCCTCTCCACCCGCGGACTTCTACTTGCACTTTCAGCTTTCACCGGGAGCCCTCTTCCTCCCCCCATCTCTGCCCTTGCGCTGCCTTTCTCCTTCACCATACCAGGTCTGTCTTCTTTTAGGCCTCTCCCTTTCCCTGTGTCCCAAAATTACAATGTGACCCCCACCTCCCCGTTCTGACTCCGCCCTTTTTTTTCCCCCCCCCCACTTCCCCTCCCACGGATTTTTGAATCCCTCTTTCTTTGTCCCCCCCACTCCACCTAACTCCCTCTTGTCTTTCGGCCCGTGGGTCCTTTTGCATTGCAAGAGCCTTGCGTCACATTCCCTTGCATGCCTTACAACTGCCCTGGCTGAAATGCAATGGCACGACGTGACACACCGACACTGCCTTGAAGGACCTCGCCCTTCCCGGCCTGCGTTCCCCTGCCTTGACCCTGATCCCTCTACCGCCTCGCCCCAACATGCCAATGACCTGAATGACAAGTCCCCCCAACCATTAAGTTTCAACCGCCGGGCTGATTCGAGGTCCCCCTCTTTCTTTTTCTTTCCTTTCTTACCTTGATCTGCCCCCCCTCCCACTTTCCTGATCCCTTTTCCGTACTGCTTCTCATTTGCATTTTACATTTACACTCACTCTTCCGAACCCATACCACTGAGTTTGTTACCTATCCGCCACTTTGCCTCCTTTCTCCTGTACCCACTCTTTCTCGGTCGTCTTGTCCCCGGCCGCGAGAGCCTTCCTTTGCCTTTGTCCATAGGCACCCTTTCCACATCCATTTCCGACTCTACAGCCTGCTACCTTACCCTTTCTAGCCACGACCATAAGCCACCCCCCCTCCTCGTTTTCTCCTTCCCCAGGGACCGCCCCCCTTCCTCGTCTACACCAAGTCCCCTTTCTTTCTCTTACCTTCCAACACCCTACTCCCTCCAATTAGTCGTCCTTACGTACTTTTCTACCCGTTTACCTTTCCATTCCTGGGTGCCCCCACTCCATCCCATCCCCCACCACCCCCTCTTTGTTCTTTTAATTTTAGGTGTTTTTGTCGTCATATTCTTCTTCTTTACGGACCTTAGTGTATTATGCATAACTACCAGTTGCCTTTTTCCGTGCACGGAGACGCCCTTGGTCCTTACACCCTGGGTTTGCCGCTCGTTGCTGCGTCCAGTCTCCAGTTCATGACGTAGTTACGACCTTCCCCTAAGAAATCCACCCCTCCCTACCGTAATTTATCTTATTTTTGGCGAATGAGCCTTCTTACTTCTCTCAGTTGGTGCCCTGGTCCTTCGTTATTTCTCTTGTTTTATTTCTTGATTAATTGTGCGCACAGCGCGAAGAAATTTGTTGTCCTTGGGTGTTTTTTGTTTGTTTCATGGTGCACTTCAGTAGCCCCCTGTCGTGTGGGGTTCTGTTGAGTGTTTGTTCGGTAGATGTGCTTTGATGGCTGCATGACTCTACGTGTTGGTGTCCTTTGTTTTGGTGTGTCCTTTCGCCTCCGCCCACGTTGTTAGAGTTTCGACAGTCGCTCCCGTTTTACTCGGTTTGACACGCGGGTGACCCTCAGTTCGCATGTACGTTTCCCTCGGCTGCCCCCCCCGCGCTCGTGAATTCGCCGGGTCTCATATCTCCGTTCCTGTGTTCCAGTAGTGTCCCACCGCTCAACACCAATCTCTATATTATATCGTTGTCAGGCCCCTGTGAGCTTTCTTTTGTTCCATGCCGTGTGTTCTGCCCCGAAGTGGTTGGGACTATGAAGTACTAAACCCCCTGTTCGAGTTTATGGATCCTAACTTGAGGACTAATTCCTGAAACTACATAATATCCGCGCGTGCAAAACCCTTCGCTTTTGTTGTGTCGTTGTCTGTATTTTTGGCCCTCTCTTTATATTGGGGCTAATATCAGTGGTTAGTGCCCGAAGGGGAGCCCGTGGCCGTCTTATTGATTTCTCGGTGGGTTTTTGCAGTCCGCTCATGTCTATATGTGGCTGTGCTAATGTTGAGTAAAACTTTGTCTAATTAGGCGCTTGTGTGAGCGCTGAACAGTGATACATCACGACGTTGGGAGACCGGGGGGACCGATTGATGGCGCTTTTGCGAGTTATGTAGGGGGATGACCCACTTGGAGGAAACTCGGATGTCCTCCTTTGTTTCACACCCCTGGGAGGGTTTGCCGACCTTCGCCTTCCAGGTCGGTTCCACCTCTATGGTAGGGGATCACTGCTGTGGTTGTTCGCCTTGAAGACCATGAGGCTCCATTGCCTCCCCGCTTGTGGCCTCTCTTGCTACCGCCCCTGCTGCTTTGGCTGCCGCAGCTCGGCGAAATCTCTACACTGACATCCTCCATTGCTGCAGGAATGGTGCCCCTGTTGGTTATTCTCGTTGCATCACTGCTGTTCCTTTCCCCATTTTTTTTTTTTTTTTGCTGTGTGTCTCCGCTTTCAAGTTGTTCCTGTGCTTACCTTCTCTGTTGACCCCACTTATCTCGCATTCTTTAACCGAACTGCAGTTTTTGGTATATCGCAACATGAAGTGCTTTTTTGGTATGTTCTATGGGCTTTTGGTAGCTTCATGAGCCTCTGCCCAAGCCTTGGAGTCCCGGGCGGACACCCCGTACTGTCCTTCTCGGCAATGCACGGCCATTGTTCTCCCAGGTGTTAGTAATGTCACCCTATCCATCTTGGCCTGCAGCTGGTTCGCGACCGGCTGAATCTGTGTCCAAGCTCAGACCTTCAGAATTCTTGCTCCTGGCGTTGCTGTTGCACGGCTGCTTGATTTCATACCCGGTGCTGTTACCGCTATAAGCCTATCACCTTGGTACCCTGCACTGAATGTGGATGCCAATCTACAACTCAGACCTTTCTGTCATCTAGAATGGAACTGCCTTTTGCTGCGTAGTGGATTCTCATCATCGGATTGTCATGTTCCAGGTCATTGCATGATGATAGGGAGATATTGGCTTCCTTGGGCTTTTTTTGTTCCCTGGACCGATTCGGGTGAACAGTTGTCCATTTGTCTGTCTTTGTTGCTTTTGGATGGTTACGTTCAGTTGACACAACTTCAGCGGAGCTTTCCTATCTTCTTGAGCGCCTGCTTATGCAGTGTGTCAGTCATCCGGCGAGTGTGCTGTGTGCTGTGCCACACACATGTTACTGCCGGTTTGCACTTTGCTTATCTCCCAATGCCAGCTCGCTGTGTTTTGCCTTCCTTTCTCCGTTCCACGGGTGGTACTTTCCGCCCTTTTCCCTAATCTTGCCCTCCTCTTCCTCCCCTGAACTAATCTTTGGTCTCTCATGTGAGACCGACGCGGCGCGCGGCACTGCTTGGGCGGCCCCACTCTTCCCGTCTCGTACGTAGGGCTCCTTCTTTTCCGTGTCCTGTCAACCCCCCCACTCGTTCCGGTCCCCGTGGTCCCCTCGTTTTAATGTCCAGACTCTCTGCACTTTCCAGCTTCTCTCCATGCTTCCGTAACCTGTGTTTCGCCCCTTTATGCTGGACCTCTGGTTTGCATGTTCTATCTTTTTTCGCACTACTCCCCCGAATTGTTTTCAAGCCGATCACTTTAGCACGTGTAGGTTCGTTGGTGAGTGCTTGCCAAAAAGTGCCCTGAGTTTTGGCCCCCCCCCACCCCCCACCTACAATTCCGCCACTGTCCAATATGGGCCTGGTATTTCCTAGGTAAAAATTATACAAAGAATGAAGCACCTCCTGTACCTTTGACGGCCAAGTAGTAGTCTTCCTCCGTTTTTTTTATTTTATTGCCCCACAACTTTTTGCCCGCTTTAAGGAGGCGATTTGGGGTCTACGCATATATTTAGGGCAACATTACGTACCCCAGTGGCGCGGCAGTTGGAATTATCGGTGTTGAACTTATTTTCTCCACCTCTTCTTTAGCCTCCTTCACTGCCCCTCCCTTTCCCTCAGTGCCCACCAAAATGTTTGGTTAATGTCCCTAACAAAACAATGCGGGGTCTTTCGAATATACTACTGGGACAACCATAAGACTGCTTTTCATTCTTCTCATCCGCCTTAAAATATATTTCTGTCCTCCCCAACTGACAGGCAAGGGCTCCCGTACACTGTTCACTTTAAGTTTGCTCAAGTGACCAACAACAAAACCCACACCCAACCCCCTGGTCCATTCAGAATCTTTTATGTATTGGCCCTATAATCCACTGGTGATCTTCAACACTTTTAGAGGTCATCTAGACCGGCCCATTTTCCCCCCCATTTGCTACAATGGAGTGTGTATCAGTTAAGCGTTCGCCAGCTCTAGAGTTCAGGTTCACTCATTGGATGTGTCACTCTAGGGTTTTCTTCAACATTACTTGGTAATATTTAAAACAAATATATTATTTTATATTTGATCAATGTTTCAAATAAGATGTATAGTATTTGTATTTTCTCAAACCTTTCTATCCCTCCCTCCCTCGAACCTGTGTACCTGTCCCTTTACCCCGCTCTTCCAAAACCCTCCTCCGCCGGTTTTTTTTGCTTTCCCCACCGTACCTCGTTCTATCACACTCTTAATTCCCGATTCTTCACCCCCAGGATCCGCGCACCCCCCACTCGTGTAGGTGTTCTGTAATAAGCGGTCTTATTCACCGTCTCTGTTGTGTTTCTCTTGTGACTTCCTCTCTCGCAGTTTTTTTCCCCCACACTTCGTTTTCCTTCTCCTCCGCCCCTGCCAGTCTGTCACCCCTTTTTATCTTTTCTACCTCCCTACCCACTCGCCGTCCTTCTTCCATTTGCCGCCCCCCCCTCTCCCTTTTTCTCCCTCTGCGCCGCCTTTCTCCTGGTGTGAAGTTCCCTTTCCTCACCTCACCCCCACTCCCACCCACTCCCCGCTTCTCCTGCTCCGCCCGCCTCTCTGATACTTCTTGTGCCACAGTTCTTGAACATAAATGGGGTATGTTGTTGGCTGCCCCCCCCTTGCCCTCCCCTGAATGCAGTTGTCGCCCTTGCATTGCCTTGGTTCCCGCCTACTCACAGTGCTTCACACGGCGTGTAGTGACTACTTAGAATTTTGAGCTGGTTGGCCTGCCCTGCCATGAGCCACACGATTGCTTCGCTTGCCGGAACCACCCTGAATGGGAGCCCCCCCCCCCCCCCCCCCCTAAGTCACACCATCCCTTTTCCCAACCCCCCCGGGTTGCTCTCCTTTCCCCCGTTGTATATCTACCTGCTATACTTCACCGATGGGCTTCTTTTAACGCCGAGCCAACGTGTCCCGGTACCATTCGAACTCCGTAGCCCCCTTTGTTCTAACTCCCCTAAGCAATATAGTAGCTGTTTTTGTTTACCCCCCTGTTGCCCAAAAGAACGTTTATCCTCTCCCGCCCCCTCTCCTTTCTTTCCTCCGAACTCTCGCGGGCGCGTCAATGCTCCACTCTCCCTGCCTCCCCAACGCCTTCAAGGGAAGCACTTGGCTGGCGCCGAATTCTCCACCGTTCGGCCTAAAGTAATAGTTCCCCCCTGTTTTTATTCGTACCACCCCCAAGGTTTTGTTGACGTTTTTAAAACCCCGATCACCTCTGTTCCTCCACCCCCGACCTCAACCGATTGTATTTAACTACACGTCAATACCCTCGTTCCCTTTTGTCCGCCTGCCCCTTTGCCCTAGGGATCTCCCCCCCCCCATAATCCCCAATTTGGTGGTCCCCCCTATTCCCGCCCCAACCTAGTGCTTCTCCCCTTTGGCCCCCTTCTAGTATTTTCCCCATTGCTCCCCCTTCCCATTTCACCTACCAATGTAGGGAACATTGAGTTCGCCGGCTGCGGCCCCCCCCCAGTATTTTTTTTATTATCCTCGTTTTGCCTCTTGTCCTTTCCTCGTTCCCTGCATGCCAAGACCTTCTTCCATCAAGTTATTACTTCTGTTTTTCTTCATTCCTCTTCCTTTCCTTTTTTTCCTTGCTTCCTTTTCTTTCCCTTTGTGTTTCCTTTCCGGTGAAGCTTTGTCCTGTTGTCCTGTAAGTGCGCTCCCGGGTCTGACCACTCGTTGTCCTTGCTTCCTCTCCGATGTTCCCCCCCCCCACGCACTGCCCACATTCGGCCCATTAGGGTCCCGGTCCCCCCCCCCCCCCGTTGGGAAAAACCCGTTCTCTGCTTGTGTTCTTGCCTGTACGCGCTTCTCTTCGTTGCAGACTTGGGGTTTTGGTGTGTTTCATTTTTGCCCCCCCCGTTTGTTACTTTGTTGTTCTTCGGTTGTTTGTTACATTTTTGCTTCCAGAGCCTGTGGGGGCTTTTCACCTTGCTGCTTGAGGGGATCGGTTGCTGCTCCCTTCTCTCTGAGCTTTTGCGAGGGGGTCACTATGCTGGGCTGCGGTTGCGAGGGATTCTTGGTGACCCACTCTTACGCCCGTGCGGGAGACTCCCTTGGACATGCCAGCGGATTTGTTTGTAGCTGAGCTTGCCCGTGCGCCTTGTGCCGGCTGGGGCTTGGCGCCGCCCCCGCCTGATAAGACGTTGTTGGTGTTGTTGTTTTTCTCTTGGGGTCAGTGCTGGTGTTCTTTTGATGCAGTTACTGATTTGTTGATCGCCACGGGTGTTGGTTGTGCGGTTGTTGTTGTCTAGGTTGTTGTTGATGTCGTATGTGTCGGTCGTTGTTGTTGGGTATTGGTTGGCAGGACTGTTGCCGTCCCCTCCTTTTGTACTGAATGATGAGTGCATGCACCTTATCATGCCGGCCTGCCCCCCTGGTTCTGTTCCTGATCGTTTTTTTGTTTTGCTCACCCTCCCCATTGTCCACGCAGTTGCCTTTTCACTCCGTCGTCCTATTCAATCCCAGTAGTCCCCAGAATGACCCAAGACCTGCGACAGTGTGTTATTAACCTTTCTCTGCCTCTTCTATTACGTTGTTGCTTCCCAACCTTACGTCCCTTCATACGTTGACCCCCGTTCATGTAACCTGTTCAGCGTCTCATGTACCCACATCAGCCTGACCGTGAGAGTTCAAACTGAAGGTGATAATGAACATGTTCACCAGTGTTAATGTAGCATCCATCCCCCACAAGCCCCAGTCGTTCATAATTTACGCCCCAATACATCCCGTCCGTTCTATCACCCCACCGGGGATCTCGTGCCTCGTGCACTAGCCCTACATCCAGGCCTCCCCGCCCCCTACGTGCCTGAGTGGCACAACTAAGGCGGAAGCTAAGGGGCTCTACTTGGAATTGAGGCTTGACTGGGTTACGTTCGTTGTGTTTTTTGTAGTGCGGCCCTTGGTCTGCTCCCGAGGATCCTGAAAATTGTTGTATCCCACTTCCCCCACTTTTGAGGTTTTAAAATCATGAGCAAAAACAAATCAGTAACCACTGCAAAAAAACAACAGTTATAAAACTAACGCACCCATACAACACCTTTACACTAGTGTGATGCTGTCCCTGTGAGTCAAACCAAACAACATGACTATTGGTGGTACACTATTCCCCTGCTCTCCCTCCCTTGTTCCTATAACTGTAGCAGCCGTCCTTCACTCCCTTATCCTTTCTCTTCCACTATGTGTACTCACTTCCACCCTTCTCAGTCATGTGTTTGACTTGGTGCCCTTCTGGATGCTGCTGTGAAGCCAGCTCTGGTTTCAGTTGTTGATGTTGTTGTCTTGGTCTACTTAGGTCTCTACCTTCCGTGGTTAGGTGTGGGCGGTTGTTCGTGTTTGTTGGGGCCTTTTCCTCTTGTTCTCCTTTGTGATGGCTATGGCACATGCCGCTCTTTACACAGGCCCTTTGGTCATCCAGGCTCTTGCGCCTCTCATAAGGCTCTTTCCGATTTTCCTGGTCTCCGGACAATGGTGATTGGTGGGGGGCGGGGGACGTACTGCCCCACCCTCACAGAAGGCCCCTACTTTCCTCACTAGTGGAGGGCTGGCCCCCCTAAGCCTTTGTCGCATACACGCGTTTGGTAGCAGCATCAACAAACCTCTTCAGCCCTTTTGTGGGCAAAAATAGATAGAGCTTATAGCGTGACAGCAAGGAATTACATCATATCCCAATGTCTACCAAGTGCAGTCCTGCTGCCCAGTCCACATTAATTTTTGAATGCTATGTGTGACTTGACACCTAGAGTTGCCACTGTGGCAGTACAAAACATTTTGCTTGCCTATCTTGTCTCTTGTTTCACTGACTTTTGGGACACCCCAGATTCCCATCTTCGCATTTTTCATTTTAACCACTAGCCTTTGCATGTTGTCCTTGATTTCCCCTAGCTATCCATTAGGGTTTGTTCGCTGACCCTCTGCCCCTTGAAGGTCAGGTTTCTGCCTATTGTAGTCAACCCACCCCTCCGATTTGCCAGTCACTAGCAAGCTGCCCACCGAAAACCTTGGGTCTCGGGCCATCCCAGCCTCCGTGCATCTTCATCACTTCCCTCGTATCTATTGCCTTGACATAGCCCTCATTTAACACTTAACCTCTTCCCAAACATTTTATGTCTTCACCCCCCCACACTCTTCTGCCCATTGGCGCCCATGCTCGCCTTCGCTAACTGTTATGTGCTCACGATTTTTGGGCACTTAGTTGACCCACCCATTAAGTATACTTCCACGGCCCAGACCAACAAATGAAGCTATCAAACTCAGATTCCCTGTACATGCCGGTTTCAACACCCCCCCCCTTGAAACTAAGAACAAATACAACACACTCGCAAGTATATGATGTTCATCAGAAATAAACAACAATCTTCAACCTCTTCAGTGCCGTGAGGTATTTAACTGCTCAAAACCCACTCCGTGATTGACTTCTGCCCTCCACAAACCCCCATGCGATTAGGGTACATTTGTCATTGCCCTCACTACCAAGTTGCACCATCACAACGCACCACCAAGAACAGTTTTAAAAAGCCTGCATCAATTGCAATGTGATTCTTTCTCCACCCGTAATCACCCCCTTTTCACCCCTCCAAGCAATGGAAAACCCTTGAATTGGTCTTTTCTCCTTGCTTTACAATTGTGATTCATGTTATATCTTCTGTTGTCATAGCCTGACGTGCCGCACTACACTTCCAACCTGGTTGTCATGTGCTTCAGGCACCATGTAAAGGTCTTGTACTCTGTCCTTCACTTTATATAAGCAAAAAATACTCTGCACCATGGCCTGTAAGCAAGCCTAATGCCAGTCAATGATTCTCTTTGGGTGCAATGGGGTCTGCTGTAAATACTTCCAACCACAATGCGTCAGCCCTTCCATCCAGTTTCTTATGTGTGTTTTGCATAGTTATACACAACTGCTCCCCCATCACCGTTTCTACACAAAGCAGCCCTTCCTTATCCCACCTTCATAAGCTGAATGGGCCCTCCTTTGGCAATGGTACCCAAGTCTTTGATTTCCTTCTCTTGGTGCTAATAAGAAAAAACCCTACATTCTTCTTGAAGCTCACTTTGCAACTGCGTCTTAATTCAGTTTACTGTAAACCTTTGCCCCCCCCCACTTCATTAAAGCTAGCAAAGTTTGTGTTAGGACCAACTAACACATCCCTGCAGTGTCGTAACCCTGTTCTTTCTTCTACACTATCGGAGGATTGGGGGATCCCTCATCCCTGTCCCCGTAGTACTACCCACCCTCCTTTGCTTTAGGATTCACACTCATCAACCACTTCCTTCGCACTTTCAACACCTTGGCACGAATTTCCCACTCTGAGATCTTCCTTCCAAATTCTTTGACAGCTTCCATGTATGATTCCACCTTTAACTCTTGCAGCTGTGTGAATTATTCCATCATAAGTTCAACCTCTCCAACAACTTCTCTACAGTCCTCTATGTATCCTCTTATGCCTCACTCTCCTCAACACATGTTCCCCTCAACTCCCAAGTGTTCTCTTCATTCCAGAAGTCTACCTGTCGGCTTCCCACTCCGCTCAACGTCTCATCCTCTCCCTGTCCCTGTACGCTGGCAGCGTCCATTTGCCCCGGACTGGAATCAACAGGCCTCTCATCTCCCCTGCTCGCTTTGTGGTCCATCCTTCCCATCAAATGCATGTGGTTTAAGGGTTTCATGTGTTCCCCTTGGTGATCTTGTTGGGGTTCAGATGAGATGACTCCGAGGCTGGGTGGTCCGTGTTGTTCAGCTGCGGTAGACAAAAGCCTGGTCTTCAGTATGCTCAGTAAGATTGTTCGAAATCAATTCCGCTGTGCGGGCGGTTTGTCGTGGTTGCGTGACCTCCTTTCCATAGTTGCATGTCCCCACATCCTTGTGGACTGCTAAAGCCCTGATAATTCATTAACTACAGCTGAAGAAGAATCAGTCGGGTGTTGGCTGGTGGGGAATAAACAACAGTTCAGGGCGATGAGATGAAAGTGCACTTTTGAGCTTTGAATTGTAGGGGAGGGGGAGTGAATTGGAATTTTGATTAAGCTGCGATTTTTTGCAAGTGAATGATGACGAAGGCTTTGTTGCTTATGCAATAGCTTTAGTGGGCCTAGGTGCAATGGACCCTTTGGTAGGGGACTTCATTCTTAGATGACGAAAGAGGTAGCGTTGGATATTGGCCTTCACTGCGTGGACCACCAACAACCTCAAGCCCCCTTTCAACCACCACTTTGTCATTCCTCACTCATCATCATCACAAAACCGTAATAAACGCTCATCTGAAGGACATCAGGGTCGATAATAAATTGTTCAATGTTACTATAATTCCAAATTCAACAGATAGCTCTTAGTTAAACACCCAAGTTCTGGATCCAAATAAAAGTCTTCCCTCTACCACTAAAAACAACGCCTCTTTTTCCTAGTGGATACAACCCAAAAAAAGGAAACCCCAACCCACCCAATACCCCTACCCCACTAAATCCCCCATATTCCACCCCTCAACCAAACAAACAACTTTCTTTTTTTTTGTATTTTTTTCCCCCCCCCCCGTCCTGCCCGGCCCCACCCAACAGGGGCGTCCCGGTGGGCTCGCCACGCCCCTCTGTCCGTTGCCCGCTGTGTCCCCCCCCCCACCGTCCCCCCCCCCCCTCCCCCCCCCCAAGCTAATTTCTTCCCCCCCGCCCACCAGTGGGCGCGTGCGGACGTTTATCGTGCACGCTTTTCCGCTTTTCCACCTCCCCCCCCCCCCACCACCAAAAAAACAAAAACGGGGGACACGTGGGTAGGGTTTTTGGGTGGTGTGGATTGGTAGTGGCTGTTGTGGGTATGGTTGTGTAGAGGTTGTTAAGGAAAGTGAATGAAGGGGGGGGGGGGTCAATTTGGGAGAGTTTGGGGGATCGGGGTGGGTAAAAGGAATAGTAAAAAATGCCTAACAAACAACATCGTTGTTGAAAACCCTCAAACAAATATATTACAAGCACATTCAGCTTAAATGTTATGCACAAGTTCAAAAGATATGTATAACCAAGAAAATAGTTATGTGTGGCTAATCCATCACACATGCATTTATGGTTCAAAAAATAAGCACTTATAATTCAAAATATATGCACTTGTAATTTCAAATTTATGCTCTAGTCTTAGTTATTAGATCAAAATTCTTTCTCACCTTTCTTAAGCAGCCTTCTCTTTTCACCCTAAATTTATATTTATAATTGTCGTGTGCATTTTTTTTGTTTGTTTCAATTACTTTCTCACTACTGTGTACAATATGGCATTGATAAGACCAAAAATTGATGCAACATGAGCTACTTTTATGATTGCCTAGCATTGTCTTGTTTAATTTCACGAAGTACGATATTATGCGTTGAATTTACTACTAAACTGTCAAGTTTTTTGGGTTTCTTGAAATCTTGATCAATTTTAGGTGTTAGTGGAAAAAAAAAAACTACTATGTTACTTGTTTGAAGCTGAGGATGAAAATGACTTAGATCTAGAGTTACCATTTGTGATTTATACTTCCTACCTATGCTGATGATTTTTCATGAAGAGTTGATGGAGTTTGAGGTAAGATTAGGTAATGATGAAGAATTAGGGAAGGAGAAAGTACAATGAAGTAGAGTTTTTGTTTTGAGAGGAATCTGGTTCAAGTTAATAATACCCAATTTCTTTTGTCATTAGAATTCAATGCTTCATATTACTTTTTTTTTTTTTACCTTTCTTATTTGAAGCACCCATCTCATTGATCTAAACAAATTCATCTTTAATTTCTTCTATTCCATATTCATTGCACTTTCTTCTTCATATTTTTCAATGTTTCTTCTTTCCTCTCATTTGGCTAAACATATCATATACCTTAATTTTGAAACTCTTACTATTCAATCTTAAAGTCTATAGAACTTTAAATCATTAGATTTTGTTCTTCTCAAATATCAAGAACCCTAGATTTCCCAATATCATCAATAACTTCACTCAAATTAAATCGTACCTATTCATGTTGACAATCAAAGAAAACAATAATAATTAGAAAAAAATGCTTATCATATATTCTATAATACGTCAAATCTGTGTGTCATTTCTTTCTTCAAAATATATATTAGAAGGGAATCAAGAAGAAACATTAAGGTCAAAGTTTGATATGAATATGGATTTGCTTTAATATTATGCGCACTTAGGGCCTGTTCAATTGAGCACCAATCACTTCAACTCAGCTCCAGCTCTTCTTTTATTTTGCTAATTAATTTGTTCCTAATATCATATATATATATATAATTTTGTTTATCATATTTTTTCCTTCATACTTCGTAATATTGTCGATGTGTATTAGCTGTGTTAGTGTTATTTTGTACTTGACTTTATTTTGTTCATAATATTATTAGCATGTTCATAATATATTTATGATACATTAATCATCATTATTTTGTTTCTTATATATATACATTTATTAGTTTATAATTTTCACGAAAAAAATATTATGAAAAACCATTCAGCAAATGAAACAAAAATATAAGTGAAATGTTATTTACAAAAATATTATTATACCACATAAGTAGATTACCATTCACAAAAATATGAAGATGAATTACTGATTTTTATTTCATAAAATATAAACTACCAATAACGATTTTTTTTTTTTTTGTTTAATAATTATAAGTGGATCAATATCAATATTATTACTATGTCATTACTCCATAGTTAAAAATCAATTGTCATAGTCAATCTTTAAAAATCATAGTTAAAAATCAATAATCAATAGTTAAAAATCAAAAATCCATAATTAAAAATCATTAACCCATAATAAAAACTCAGTTCAACTGTTTTCAGCTGAAGTAAAAAGACCCTTAGTAAAATGTAATGGATTTGGATTTTTTGTCATATTATGCGCACATAGTAAAACGTAATGAATATGGATTTGCTGTGATATTATTCACACTTAGTAAAATGTAGATGTCATATTTAATGTTTCAATATATTAAGAAAGGGGTGTATCAAAAATATGTATGTTGAGGTGGATGTGTTATAATATTGAGGGATAAAATAAGATATCTAGATAGTAGGAATAATATCTGAGTTGTCGATATTTAGGAGAAATTACAAAAAAAAAACTCGTTACATTGGTTTGGGCATGGGGGTAGTCGGATAGAAGATCAAGAGATGCACCGGTTTGAAGGATAGAGGGTTGGGATAACAAGGATCTCCATAGAGATAGGGGGAGACCAAAGATGACTTGGATAGGAGTTAAAAGGTCATGACGAGGGTTGGGTTTACTACTTTATTGAGCGGTGGATAGGAATGGAGAAGGAGGATTTATGTGGATGACTATACAAGATGAGTATTTGTTCATGCAACCAACCCCATCCTTTCGGGATTAAGGCTTTGATTATGATAATGCTGATGATTCAATATTTCAATGAAGTACGCAAATCCAAACATTTAATAAAAAAAAAAGGTATGTAGTTTGGGTTAAAAAAAATAGGACCATTTGCCAATTTGTCATACTATGTTTTTATTGGATTATATATTATGGTCATGATCATTGTTCATCCTTTTCATCTGAACATAAAACTAATGCAAAACATGAGAATACCCAACCTATGGTGCTCACTATGTTATGCTTGGTTACATGATTTTTTTTTTTTTTTTTTTTGTGGTATTAGCTGTTCTTAGTGTATTCCACTTTTGAACAACTAACAACATACCAAGTACTATCTCAAATATTTGCTTCTTGGCTGGTAGGTTACTAGTAATTAAATCAAATGTCTTACCTGGTTGTCCTCTATTATTTAGCTTTGCACGTAGTTGAAGTAACATAGCTTTTGGATTAAGGGTCTTAGGAAAACCACGTATTTGTGAAATTAAGGCCATGGAGCCTTTTTAAAGTTGTACAAAGATGCGAAGTACATCTGGTTTTTCTTTGGGTAAGTGATAGCCACCCAAGGCAGCAGATAATCATTAGTGTTGTTGCGCTAATGGTGTGATTGTTGATATGTTCTGGTGCCAACTTTTTTGCAATTTTCTTATTTGTTGCAGGGAAATATTTTATACAGATTTCCGTCCCTCCAGCGAACTGCTTCCTCCGCAAGGACTGGAAAAAAAGAGTATGTTGGGAGCCGATGGTCTAACTGGGATGGGAAATTATCAAAGTTTTTTAAAGAGAAGCAGTTGCAATTTAGGTATGTCACATCAGCTTTGAGTGCCTGTTTTGTTTTACATAGCCCAAAGCAGTCCATTTGAGTTTTCTACTGTTGCTTTTTGCAGTAAAACCAGTTCTACAGAAAGAGCATTGGTCATTGGATTGGGTGGGCTGAATTTGTTTGGAGTGATTATTCTTGCTACCATTCTTAAGTATGGTTCTGTTGACTTGCTTTTCTCCCTTATTTGTAGTTTTCTTTTCAATTTATGACATCTAATAATCATCTAATCTTATTTTAAGGGATATGGCTGTAAAACCAAGTGGATTTCTCTCATTTGTTTCAGCTGTGTTCCCTCTACTTCAGGTTTGCCCCGACCTTGTCTTATATTATTATTTTCTAAATGGCACAGAAGCATTGTAATGTTTATTTTGACACCTGGGAAGATATTTAGGGAAAGGTGGTTTCATATTTCATCTGTTTTTCCATTGGACTTGCATATAGCCCATGTGACAATGCATCTTACTCCCCCATGTTGTGCTCGTTCTTCTTCCCTTGTAAGTAATGACTTTATTGTGGCGACATTATTTTAATTTATGCGAAGCTTAAGCAGATAAACAAGTAACCGTGCATTTCTAATTAACTTAAATAATACTTTGCTAACCTTGTGTTAACTTGAGCATTTATTTAGGAAAAGAGGAAAGCACTCATTACTTATTGTTTTACGCAACCAAAGAATTGGTGCTAGTAGCCTTTGCTTGAGTGGAATGTGGTAATTGTTTGGGCACATTTCAGCTTGTGGAAGTATTTTATGAAATTAAATCAAAACTTTGCAGGTTTATGCTGGTTCTTTCTTTGCAATACCATTAATTCGGTGGTTTTTCGTGCGCAAGAAGAATTCTGAAATAAGTACTAGGAATAACGCTAGAATATTACGAGCTAAGGCCCTTGAAACACCAGATATTTCATTAAGGCGAAAGGTTAGTCCGTCATTGCACTTGCTCATTAGCATCAATAAATTGCTTCAGTGGCAGATCACTTATTTCAATTTCTCAATTAACATGGAATTTCTCGCTTTGATGTACCTATACAATATCATCTATGCTATATAAGATCTTGATATTTCAAATTATGTAATGCATCTGTGATTCTGCATTTTGTTGATAAATCCTTGTTTGGGAGTTCATATACTCTCTTTTGCTTTTTGGTTAAGAACTTAAAATATCAAAACCGATTAACCAACTGATAGCTGGAAACTTGGTAAGTATGCAGCTAGTAATTTAAGTGCTGATTATTTCTCATTTTAGAGGAGAGAACAGCAAGACCGATACTTTTGGATATCTGGAATACTGCTACGTAGCTTGGTTTTAAAAGGTGCGAGGCGCATTGAACCGCAGCATGAAGGCAAAAGCGCAATATTCTAATGATTTTTCAATTTTACAGCTCTTATGTAATTAGTTTTCAGTTATTTAACTTGGATGAAGGTGGTTATTGCGGCGATATGAGGTTATTGGGGCTTGATCGATTTTAGCATTTAATAGAAAAGAATGGAGGTAGAGGATTTATGCAGATACCTTTTGTAAATCCTCATTGAAACATCTCCCAAGGCTTAGTTGTTGTATAAAAGTGTAACTAAAATTTAAGGTTTTTGAAGTGTTAGCTTGTGCCTATCGCCTACACGTTTTTAATATCTAAGGTAGATAGGTAGCCACCAGAATCAAATTTAAAGCTCTTGACAACTGGCTTGTGTTCGTCGCCTAGCCGTGTTTTGAAGTGTTAGCTTGTGCCTATCGCCTACACGTCTTTAATATCTAAGGTAGGTAGGTAGCCACCAGAATCAAATTTAAAGCTCTTGACAACTGGCTTGTGTTCGTCGCCTAGCCGTGTTAACTGAGGTAGGTAGCCACTGGAATGAAACCTCTAAATAGCTAAATCTTACTTTGCTAAAAGCTTAGGTTCCATAACTTTTAATATTGTAGTTGGGTGAGCCTCATAAGCTTTCAAGCTGAACAAAAGCTGTGCAAAGGGGAGGGGACAAAGTGTAAAGGTTCAACTAGGTAACAAAATGAAATTCTTCTATGATGGGATCAAAGCCTATGATATATAATTGCCCATACTCTCTGCTAATGCATTGGTTGATTTGGCGAGATGATTTGTTTAACAGAGATCTCTTGTTTTCCTTTGAAGTAATATATACTTTTTGCATGTTTATATCACTAAATGGCGGCTATCCAAACTATGTTTGACATGATATATTTGAAACCTTCTTTTTGTTTATCCTTTGGCTGGCAAGTGTCTTCATTTTCCTCCCATCTAATTTGAGGTTTGGAGGTAGAGTGATTGTTAGCTTATGCGGCATTTAATGAGGAAACTCCTATATGCACTCTCCTATCTAAGAGGTTTGGAGGTAGAGTGATTGTTAGTTTATGTGGGGCATTTAATGAGGAAACTCTTATATCCACTCTGAATATATTATTGTCTATTTGCTACTCCATGTTTCAATTTTTCCTGATCCTGTGTACTTTTACTAGTTTAACTTTTGCCTTACAGTTGTTCCGTTGAAATGCACCAATTATAAACTTGTTTATCCATTTCTTTCTACAAGCTAACAAGAATGTTATTCAGCTTTTGAGTGCTAGGGACATGGCACAACGAACAGTCATTGGCAAGGAGAAGATCATATACAGCACAGAAAAGGATCTGGACGAGCAAGGCTATGAAGCACAGGAATGGGAGAGAAGATTTGAAGAACTTGAGAGGTCAGACTGAGAGGCACGTACTAACTGTAATTTCTTACTTTTGGCTAGCTTCGAGAAGGTATCATTTGGACTTGGAGAAAAGATAATGAAAGAAAAACTTCTTGTTACGTTATTTGTTGAGATTTATTAGGACTGAAGAATGTAGTTGCCTTTGTACATGCTCATTAAACTCGAACATGGCCAATATGTACAGTCTGGTCAATGCGACTGAAGGCAATTTTGTGATGGAAAGGTGGTTGGCGCTTTTTGCTAAATAAGTTGTAGATTCACAGCTATAGGATTGTACATTTTGTAGATTTATAAAGTAAGGAATGCCCAAACCTCTCCATCTTTTCTAATTTCTTTCAACGTTAGCTTTCTTGTAATCTTGCAAAATTACATTGATATTTTCGTAAATAATCAAAAATGAAGGGGATTCATGTAATTTTGCAAGTTTGTGAAGCTATGAAGTACGATTTCCAGTTAAAATACAAGGTAAAAGGTGTCTAGCTTTTGTTGTATGATACTCAATTTTGAGAGGCCATGTTAATTCAACTTTGGAGAGATATTAAAATTTTCAAGTGTTAAAAGAGACCAAGGCAAATGGAGTTGGCTTCCTGATACACATCTGAAAGAGATGTTAAAGAGTCTTAGCAGGCTATTGACACAAAGAGCACTTCAATAGAATAGTTATAACCCACCAACATTAATGGGTAGATAGCCAGATACCAGTGACATCAAATAGCTCTTCGACTAGCTATTCGTGGTTAAATATTGTATATTTTTTAACTTCATAGTTTAATTGTTCTTAAAATGATTAATTTCATGAAAATAATTGTTGACTTAAAATTGAATTCTTTAATATTCAAATACTTCTACAGTTTTTGATAGGAAATACTTCTATAGTTAACTTATGTAACTTGTATAATATATTCAACTTTTTTTTTTTGAGGGAAAAAATTAGCAATATTTTATTAATCAAACTCCAACAAGGCTAAAACACCTTGAGGGAAACAGTCTACAAACACTTGCTTATCACCATTAGCAGGTGATAATCTAGCAGCAGCGTGAGCCACCGTGTTCCCGCTTCTACGAATATGACTAACAGAGAAACTACAAGAGCTACCTAGCAAAGCCACATCTTCTAGTACAAGCCTCACATGGTTCGGACGGAGAGTGCCGCAATTGAGAGCAGAAACCACTTCCAAAGCGTCGCATTCGAGCTCCACCCTGATGTATCCTAGCTCCCTTGCCAAGCTTATCCCGAATCTTGCAGCCATCGCCTCTGCAAGGAACACTTCCAGCTGCCCTTGGATTCGTCGAACTCCCACAGCTACAAGCTGGCCACTATGATCCCTTATAGCCACTCCAAGCCCCACAACAACGCCACGCATCACAGCCGCATCGGTATTCACGCGAAATGTCCCCTCTGTTGGGGCCTGCCATGCCTGCCTGGACACCACCCTCCCTTCCATGCTTCTTCTAGGAGCATTCACCTGCACATAAGTCTTAAAGTCCTGCACTAGCTTCATAAAACCCACCACACTCACATCCAAACATCTCCATGGGTTATCGAACACAACCGAATTTCTAAAAAACCAAATTGCCCACGCCAAAGTTAGGAACACCAACATTTGTTCTTTATTCACTTTTTGTCTAAACCAGAGAAAGAGGTTCAGAAACGAGCTCCTAGGAGCTTCTTGCAGCTCTGCCTGAACAGGTGACGTTTCCCAAATGGGTCTAACAAGGGGGCAGTCGAAAATGGCGTGATTAATAGTCTCCTCGTCCCGATGGCATTGATCATAGCTTCCCTCTCCCACAATATGCCTATCTAGCAGCCTCTTCTTTGTAGCAAGTGCACCGGTGCAAGCTCTCCAAACGAAGTGAGCAAGTTTCGGGGGGCCTCCATACTGCCCTCCATGCATCCCCTGCATCCCCACCAAAAGCCGAAGCCTAGCCACGCATGTGCCCCAATCTACCCATCTAGTAACTCGATTTTGTTGAGTACACTCCGTTACGAGAAGGCCACCAATATACCGTGTCTCGAGGTAGTCGTGTGCTCAAGGGAATTTGCTGGATTAACTGGGCCACATCTTCTTGGAACATACTTTGCACCAAATCCACCTGCCATTCCCCTTTCTCATGGTCAATGAGGTCCCTAACTCTCAAAGAGGCCGAGTACTCCAAATTCAGGCTTGGGACTAGCGAAAGGGTGTCACCCGGGAGCCACGCATTACTCCAGACGTTTATGGTATCCCCATTACCTACTCTCCACTTCAAACCCTCTAAGAGGAGGGCCTTAGCTCCCCAAATGCTCGGGTCATAACCCCTATTCGAGCTTAAAAAATCTTCGTTCTTGAAATATTGTGCCTTAAGGGTACGATGAACAAGCGAACTCTCATCACATAGGAGCCTCCATCCTTGTTTAGCCAATAAAGCTTGATTGAAGACCTTCAAATCTCTAAAGCCCATCCCTCCCATGGATTTTGGAAGACAAAGTTTCTCCCACCTAACCCAGTGAATTTTACGCTGCGTACCTTGAGCCCCCCACCAAAACCGTGCTAATAGAGACTGAATTTCCTCCAGGATGCCGTCGGGGATCTTAAACAGGCCCATTAAGTAGGTTGGGATCCCCTGAGCAACTGCTTTAATCACTACTTCCTTCCCTGCTTGAGATAATAATTTCTCCTTCCACCCTTGCACTTTCTTCCAAACCCTCTCATTTAAGCAGCTAAAGACCTCTTTCTTTGATTTACCAATCATAGTCGGAAGACCTAAATATTTCTCATGTTTAACCACTTTCCTTGCTTTTAAAATGGTTGTTATCTCGTGTCGTCGGCTTCGTTCTACACTTTTGCTAAACGACACTTCAGATTTATCAAAATTGATTTTCTGTCCAGATGCTCTTTCATACACGCCAATCATTTCGGCCACCTTCGAGCATTCCTGAAGAGTCGCTCTAGCAAACAAGATACTATCATCTGCAAAAAACAAATGTGAAACTCTAGGTGCACCTCGACAAATATGAGCCCCATGTAACAAGCCATCCTCATTAGCCTTAGAAATAAGCCTCGAAAAGCCTCCGCACATAACAAAAAGAGATACGGTGATAAGGGGTCCCCCTGCCTAAGTCCTCTACTAGGAGCCAGTAGACCAGCTACATTCCCATTCCACTTAAAAGTGTAAGACACACTCCTTAAACAAACCATAATTATATTAATCCATCTGTCACAGAACCCCAACCTCCGCATTACCTTTTCCATAAATGTCCACTCCACCCTATCATAGGCCTTGCTCATATCTAATTTCATAGCCATGACACCATTTCTCTCACCGCCTTTGCGTTTTATAAAATGGAAGATCTCAAAAGCAACTAACGCATTATCCGTAATAAGACGACCCGGGACAAAAGCACTTTGATGTTCAGAAATTAAATAAGGGAGACATACCTTCAGTCTATTGGCCAGGACCATAGAAATAATCTTTAAATCACGTTACACAAACTGATAGGCCGAAAATCCGACATTCTCTTCGGTTCCGCACACTTTGGGATAAGCACGATACAAGTCTTACTTCGAACATAAGCCACAACATCCATCCCCACCACATGCCAAAATTTCTGAAAAAAATAAAGCGTGCATACCATCCACTCCCGGGGCTTTGTGTGGGTGCATTTGAAACAAAGTGTCATGGATCTCCTCATCGGTTGGGACTGCAACAAGGCCCGTATTCATCTCCTCTATAACCGAGGAAGGCAAACCTGCAAGAGCTTCCTCAAACCCCGAAGGATTTGAAGAGGTAAACATATTAGAGAAATAAGAACAAATAACATCTTCTATTTCACCCTCCTCCCTCACCACTCCATTATCATCCTCCAAACGGGCAACTCATTTACTCTGGCTCGAGCATGCCAATACGCCTCCTCCTGCCTTTGCAACTCCTCAATCTCTCCCATTAGCTCCTTACATTTTTCCCACATAGGGCCATCTGGAATACGACACTGCCACTCTTGTAACTCCTCTCTTTCCTTAATTTTCTTTTTAATATCACCAAAAGTCAACTTAGCCCATGCACTAAGATTATTCGCACAAATATCAATTCTGCTAGTAATATGCACTCCAACATTAGACTCCTAAGTATCCTTAATCACTCTCTCACAGCCATTATTAGATGACCATAAGGCTTTAAAGTGAAAATTCTTACGACGGTTGCGGGAATTATTTCGTGAGTTCATTGTTAGCAAAATGGGGGCATGATCAAACTTGAAAATGGGGAGATGGCGAACGTTACGGGAAGAAAAAATTTGACACCAGTCCGTACCTGCGAGAAATCTTTCAAACCGCTCATGTATAACCCCCCTTTCCCCATTTCCCCGCTGCCAAGTAAAAGGTCTCCCTATGAACCCCAAATCCCACAATCCACAACTGTCTACTACTCGAAATGCGTCCATTTTCCTCTCACTTCTACTAACTCCCCCTTCCTTCTCCTCTTCACTCAAAATCTCATTGAAGTCTCCAAACAAGACAACCGGGACACTAATAGTTTCACATACTCCCATCTAAGGTGTTTACTCATATTTTCCGACCATCCATACACTCCCACTGCTGCCCATACCGCCACATTATTTGCGTCTCGTACCTCTACTGCCATGTGATGGTCCGAGTAGGAAATGAGATGCGCATTAACATCCCTCCACCATAAACCCATACCACCCGAGCGACCATTACTACTCATGCAAAACCCCTCCTGAAAACCACACCTATTTCTAATCCTTTCTAGTCTTCCTAAGTCAATCATGGTCTCCATAACAAAGACCATTTCGGGGCGCTCCCTCCAACACTACGTGTTGAGGGATCTAGCTGTTGAGGGATTTCCCAACCCTCGACAGTTCCAGCTTAAAATTTTCATTGCTCTTCGCGGGGTTGATCTCCATCAACCACCGCTACTTGAAGTTTCACCAACTCCGACCGTTTCCGCCGTGAACCTGCTACGCTTCTTACCATCCTCACACACCTCCTCCATAACCACATTCCTCTCGTCCATGCTCACCTTCCTTTTCGTCCCACTTCTTACCTCGCTACTGCTACGTATGTCATCCCTCTTCAATTCTCATTCCCACACCCCACCTTCTGTTGAAAGTAACACTTTCTTAGTCTCCTTTCTTTATTTTCCTTTTTTTCCACCATATTGGCGGTCCCCTCCCAAGCAATCATCATTGGCGACATCACAACCTCCTCACCACTGGTTTCAGCATTTTCCATTCTAACAGTGTTGCCATTAGAAGCATTCCTCACATATTCAGCCATATTTTTGTCCCCGCCTCCTCTTCCCTCCATACTACTCGCCTTATCCCCTTTCTCCCCTTCTACCACGTGCTCATTATTCTCCCATGTCCCTCTGCCCTCCTCGACAGTTGTGTCCTTCTCGCCTTCATCTACATAGGCTCCTCCAAAGTCGGACAAGTTTTTAGTCACAAAGAGACACTTGCGGTTTGACACTACCTTAGCCTCTTCTTCACATTGTTTAAGCCAACCCTTACGTGGTGAAGCCTTCAGCAGCAGTCCCCACCCCGTATCTGCAGTCTCATTAGGAAGTCTATCAACCAAGCAATCCTTCTTGCTATGTCCCATCACCCCGCAAACGAAACAGAAGAAGGGTAGCCTTTCATATTTGCATTCGACCCTCACAACCCCTCCGCTCTTCGTCTTAATCTTGTGAGCTCTGCGAATAGGTTTCGTGACGTCCAACATTATACGGACTCTCCTAAAATTTTCTAACCCTAATTCAGTCTCCTCCACCTCCATCACCTCTCCCATCGTCTCCGCAATTGACTTTATGATATTATTTGATCTATACTTCAAAGGTAAGTTATAGAATCTTACCCAAAAGGGCGATAAGGTAAGGGGGACGTCCATCGATTGTTCATCCCCTGATATGTCATGCAAGATTAGGAGTTTTTGATCAAAGCACCAAGGTCGCCCATTCATAACCTTCTCCTTGTCTCGCTAGTGAAAAATTTGGAAAATAAATCTGTTCGTGGCAATATTACAAATAACCGCATTACAGGATAGACTCCATGCCATGTTCATGGTACTTTTAAAAGCCTCTACGTTAAAAGGGCGATCCGAGAGTATACGTCCGACTAACATTAGAGATACTTTCGCATCGTCCTCCTCAGTCTGAACGTCCCCTAGATCAATAATATTTTTCTCCCCGTCCTCTATATTGAGATTGGAGTATTTTTCAATCAACTCTTCCACCGTTAGAGAGTTAGACGATCCAGACAACCGGCAAGTACAACCCTAACTTGCAAAGGAGGAAAACCCTAACTCACAGGAGTAGGGAGATTTTAGCTTTACTTATTATATTTAAGTTAGTTGATCTGATCTAATATATTCAACTTATAAATAAACACTTAATACAAAGTATATTACGATGTAGTTAATATAATTTTTAGTTTTCCCACCCTCATCCCGTTAGGCCTATGGGCTAGCTCATGCATTTATTTAAGCGGATATGGACAAACTGACAAACCCACTTAAAAGTTAAAAGGGCTTGGTTAACCCATAATAGGCCTTTAGGACAAAAAATAAAGTTCAAACCTGGTCCACTATTTACCCAAACCCGCAAATGATCACCTCTACTCGATTCCTACAGCATTTTCATTAACGAAAAGGCTTTAATAGTTGGTCTCACTGCCATCGTCGCTTGCCTCCTCTGCTGGTGACCTGATGCTGCCTTTCCTTGACGCAATTAACAACCACCAGTTGCCAATTATTGCCTTCTTGTGTTGGCTAATCAAATTAATCTAGGCTTACAATTTTTTATTAGTCAACTCAGACAAGCTTCATCAACCTCGGACAAAGCCTTGTAGGTATCTGTAACCTGTTAATTGAGAAACCCATTATATTTAACCAATGCTGGTACAGTGATGTACTGATATTAATAAAGTTCACTTCAAACATTTTTTATCAAACTTAGGGGCAAAAATCTCTTGACACCGCACAATTCCCGCAGCTCCTCCATAGGACAACCATCTTTCACTACCCTTATTCAAATTCCATCTCACTCTATACATAGAAACTATCTTTGGAGGAAAAACTTCAAATGCCTTAATAGATTCCTCTTTGAGCTCAGGTTTTCTTTTTGTATTCTCCCTATCTTCGACAACAGATATCAATGCTTGATCATCTTTTGCTTTACTCGATTCACTTGTTTTGCCTTTTCCACCTTTCACACTGTTGTGAGTCTTATTTGTGACTCCGCTCTCAGTATCATCACCATAATCCAATGCTGCAGAGGAGTTGCATTAATCTTAATCATGATGGGTTAATCCAAAAATGGGAAAAGAAAAAAGAATCTGTAGGAGCTTACCAAGAACCTGGTCATCTGGTTTTTGGCTCTTCTCGGCCCCTTTTCTAGTTCTTTTTGACTGACTTAAACCAGATGCAACTGTTCGCGAAGGTCTAGGTGTATTTGCCCATTCAGTAGCTGACTTTTTCATTCGATGTGGAGAACCAGGTAATTGAGTGTTCATTGTCACTGTTGATTCTTCATTGGCCAATGAGCCACAGAGAAAATGAGGGGCCCGATTCCTTAAGGGATCTCTGTCCACTGCTTTGTGTGTTAACTGATAACAATACCTCAATCAAGATTACTTAGGGCAAAAGAATCACATTCAAATAGTAGGAACCAAGTAAATCAAAAACCCAGCAATTTTATAGGAATAAAGTGATACTATGCAAAATATATAATTAGGTCTCCAGGTTTGAATGGATTTTGGTGATTTCCTCAAAAACATGAGACGCAATTAAACTAGTCAAGATGAACATCTGCTATGGTTTCTAGAAGATCAATCAATGGCTACTGCCATTCCAGTTAGTCAGTTATATGCAGCAGTCTAGCGAAACTCTAAACTAGGTTTACCATATTTCCTTGTGATCCATTTAACTCAAAGTAATGACTTCTATTAAATAGAAACCAACACAACGGCACTATAACGATTAATTGACACAAACATTTGAGTTGAACAGAAAGTTCAGATCAGGTCTTTATTATCAGGGAAATAAAGAATGGCAGAGACTGATCAAAGTTAGTGAAGGATAGTCAAACATTCATTTTGTTCTAATAATTACAAAATGAAGACACAATTTACCTGAAAATAGAGAACAGTTCCATCAGCACAACAATACGCAACCATCCCTGTATTCAAAAACAATTTAGCTCAAATATTGGGAAACGACAACTACAGTTAAGAGAAAATAAAAAATTTGAGCCATTGCATGAATGATTTAGGGTATGGAGTTCGGCAGTTCGCTTTATTTTGTGCAAGTAAAGCATAAATTATTAACTGAAAAGATCTCCTTTACGCAAAGCAAAATAGAGATCTAGACCAGAAAGTCATAATTGTAAGGAATTTATATATGCCACAAAGTATACCAACTCCACCTGTTCGTCGTGACACGTGTATGCTCCATACAGCAAATGATGAGCAAGAATAACTATGCAACCCTTGTTGCTGCGTTCCATTAAACGGTTGTCCTGTAACTGGTACATCGTAAGCAGCTCTTGATAAACTAAGCATCCGTAGCGTTCCATCATCATAGGATACAAGGACACATCTTAAAGAACAAAATATATTGTATAAGCAGAGACAAATCAATTTATGAGGGCAGCAATGACAGATAGATTTGTCCAACACTGAAGATATTATATACAAATAATAAAAGAGATAACACTAAGGAAAAGGTAGCAGATAATCAACAAATCCAACATTTTTGGTATCACAGTGAACCTTCATACACTGAGCAATACTAGAATTTATGGGCAAGAATGCTTGGTCACAAGTGACCTAGGAAACGATAAACTATCAGATTCCATTAGCAAAGAAAAAACATAGGATTTGGGTTTACTCAGAACTCAGAACATAATCGAATAGGTTATAATAGTTTCATATGTTCTGCAAAATAGTCTGATATATGGACAAAGAAATAGATTCCGTATCCCATTTGATAGTCAAAAACAAGATGAGGGATTCCTGACCTTGTATCCTAATTGAAATACCCATGGTATTTTTCATACAAAGAGCAATTTTATGATTAATTTGAAAATCCTTGAACAGAAAAAAGAGTTAGGAAGTTACAAAATATGTAACAGAGACATTCAATTATTCTAATGAAAAAAAAGAATAAAAAATCAAGAAGTATGTTTAGACGATAAAACCATCTGAAAATCTGAAAATCCATATGTTCGCGTCAAAAGCTATCATGATCCCAATTCTAATGAGTGGAACCAAGTAGCTTAATAGAGGTAGTTTGCTGAACCATATCACATCATCCCAGAAATCCGGCAACAACAGGTGAAAAAAAAACAGCAGTGATACCAATAAAGTTAACAATTTCAATATAGCCACTATGGGTAATCTAGTTGACCTAAAAAAAAAGTAAAGATGGGGGAAATAAATAAATAAAAAACAACATCGGAATTTCCACTTCCGACAAATCATGGGAAATAAATCACAAATATGATTGGTTGCCTCAAATTCCCATGGGCAATTAATATTCACATAAATTTTAATCTTCAATTGTATGGTTGACCTAAAAAATTAAAAATGGGGAAAATAAAATCATGAGGATTTCCATTCCTCTCAAATCAAAGAAATAAATTACAAGGTTTCCCTTAGAGGCTCTGACTAACAAAAATTCATGGGAATTTCAATAATATTGCTAGCCAAACATATTTAGTGCTTGTTTAATTGGAGGTTATTTCCCGTGAAAATGGGATTTCCTAGGAAAAATTAAAGCATGTTGTGTACGGTTGGAGTAACTCCTAGGAAATAAAATTTCCAAGGGAAGTGTAAATTCACACATAGCATGGGAAATAACTAACCAATTCCCCCCATGATAGTGAATTCCTACAAGACATGGGAATTTGTTTCCTAGGAAATATAAATTCCCATAGTGTCAACCAAACAAATTTGTACAATTCTTAAGTGATCAGCAAGGGAAAAAACTTCCCATGAAATATGATTTCCTATAGGAATGGTGAACCAAACGAGCTCTAGTAATTGGAGGAATTTAAATAGGTAAACAACTTCCTATAAATTACAGATTCTTATGGGAATTTATTCCTACATCAACCAAACTAAGGACATCATATTGATTCATGCTCATGGATGTGGCATAGAAAAAGAAAAAAAAATTATGCTAGCCTACCACATCACCCTCCTCTTGTATCTAGGCTTGGACCGGCAGACCCTACTGTAGGGCGAGAAAGAAGGATTTGCACATGGTATTTATCAATTTGGAGAAGGCACGTGATGAGGTATCAACAGGTGCTTTGGTGAGCAATGACGAAGGAGGTACCAACTAAGTATATTGACCTAATCAAGGAGATATATACATAATCTCAGTACTTGTGAAGGAGTCACTTGATTTTCATAATACAATTAGTTTACACCATGGGTCCAATACGAGCCCTTTCCTGTTTGCAACAATTTGGATGAGTGTCCATCCAAAATAAGGTACCTTGAAGTTGAATGTTTGCAGAAAATTGTGTCGGTGGATACAACTAGAGTGGAAGGTAATGCTGTGTTAGGGCAATGGAAATGAAAATTAGAAGTTCAGGGGTTTAGGTTAAGTCAGAATAAAACGCAGTATATAGATGCCATTTTAGTACTTGGAGGAGGTGGAGTGAAGAAGTGGTAACTTTGAACGGTAAGGAACCACCAATTAGTGGGTGGTTTCAGTATCTTAATTCAGTTGCAGAGGAATTAAAATATGGACCAAGATGTAATCCATCAAATTAAAACTAGGTAGCTTAATTAAGAGGAGTGATTGAGTTATTGTGTGATCAAAACGTGTCCATTAGGTTAAAAGGAAAATTCTATAGGGCGGCAAAAAGATTTGTAACACATTACTATATGGGTCTGAATATTAGGCAGTTAAGAAAGAGCATAGCAAGAAGTTAAGTGTAGCAGGAAGGTGTATGGTGTATGTTCAGGTGGATCAGTGGATACGGCAACACTTTGAGAAACAAAATAAGAAATGTAGAACCTAGGAAAAAAGTTGGAGTTGTTGGGGATGAAATATGAAGGAACCGACTACGTTGGTTTGGGCATGTGGAAAGAAGATCTAGAAATGCACCTGTTAAAACTGAAGACGGATGATTGGGATAACAAGAATCTTTGGAGAAATAGGAGGAGACCAAGGATGAGTTGAATAGAAACTAGAAAGAGTTAAAAAGGACAAGGCAAGGTTGGAATAAAAATCTCGTTTTGCTTTAGTAGGAAAGAATGGAAAAAAGTTTTTGTACATGACTATATTGGTTCATGAAGCCGACCCCATCTTTTTGGGATTGAGGCTTCGATTTTCATGATGATGATGATGAACCAAACAACGCCTAAGATAGAGAAGGTCTAGATTCATCATCTTAACCTTCGCTAGTGTAACAAAAGAATTTTCTAAAGACCCAAAAAAAACATGTTTCCGCACAAAGTACTTCCTCTGCTTTTTCTACTTGCATGGTTTTGACTACCCTGCTATTCACATGCTAACTTTGACCATATTCATAGACTTATATACACTCATACATAAGAAACTTTCTAGTCAAATCGGATCTTGTTTAATTCGTCCAAATTTCTTCTTAACATATAGCAACCTTTTATAATTTTGACTCTTTATATATAATGATATTAATGGTTTATAAAGGGATTGGGGAAGAGTAACCTTAGTTGATGCAGCTAAAACGACAAGGTAAGTCACTAAAAATTTTCTAGTAATACAAAAAGTGGTAACAAAATTAGTGAATCACGGTAGCAGTACGTGCATGGTAAAAAATTATTAGCATTTAGCAGCACAGGTGTTTACAAGAAGAATTTTGTCTTACCTTGGATCAGGAACCCAATCAAGACCATACAAGAAACGCTGAGAAGGATTTGCATCCCATAAAGGGCGGAATGGATCACTGCAGGTGACCAGAAGTAGTGCGCAATAGTCAGTTCATTAAAGCAAGCGTCATAAACTAAATCCCATAGAATTCAACAGCTACCCCAAGCAAAAAGTATAGCAACAATCTTTCTTATCGTTTCATTTTGTTATGTTCTTTGGTTGCAAAGTTGGGAGTGGGTGTGAGAAGCTTTTCATGCATGCTACCACTAAAAAATTCTACTTGACAATAGACATCAGGAAGTCCATACATGTCTTTGTGGGAACTTTTAGAACTGTCCTTCAAGCAATTTCTTTGCAAAATAAAGTAGTTGCTTTGAAATGAAGGGATAAGATAAATTTAGCTGCTACATTACCGCAAGTCCCAGAACTTCAGCCCTCCATGCCCAGCAGTGACAAATATATTAGAGCTCTCTGGATCACTGGAAAAGAACAGGAATATTATGTTATTAAGAATTTCAATAAGTAAAAGATTTGCCAAATAAATGGAAAAATAACATGAAAAGGTTAAAATAAATTAATTAATAGAAATTAAAGGGAAAAGAATAATGAAGAAAAACAACACAAAATAAATTGCGAATCTCAATAATTAAAGAAGAGCTTCTCACACAGTTGCGATCAATGCTGGACTTTTTGATCTAGGGTCTAATGAAAAATAGAAACACCTCTCTCTTACTTTATTATTACTCATCTTAATCAATAAAAATATTAGCTTTACTCATCTCAAGAAAAAAAAAAATCCATCGAAATACTTTCTTCCACAATTAAAGAGTGATAAAGAGAACCTATTATCTTTTTGACCCAATTAATTAATAGATATTAACAAGGGAAAAGAAAAATGAAGAAAAAGAACACAAAATAAATTGCGAATCTCAATAATTAAAGAAGAGCTTCTCACACAGTTACGATCAATGCTGGACTTTTTGATCTAGGGTCTAATGAAAAATAGAAACACCTCTCTCCTACTTTATTATTACTCATCTTAATCAATAAAAATATTAGCTTTACTCATCTCAAGAAAAAAAAACCATCGAAATACTTTCTTCCACAAATAAAGAGTGATAAAGAGAACTATAAATCTTTTTGACCCAATCAAATAACCATCTGTAAAAAATTAGGAGCTGATAAGAGTCCAACAAAGATTAATGATTTGACACAAAAATTTCTCTATAGTCAATGACACTAATGAAGAGGGGGAGGGGAAGAAAGCGGCAAACTAAGGGCTTGTTTGGTTGCCTAAAAATAGCGGGGGAAATACCAAAATAGAAATTCCAAGGAAATGGTTATTAGGTTAGTTGCTTGGTTAACATCTAAAAGTGAATGGAGTTGAAATTCACGGGAAATAGAAATCCCCACAAAACATGGAAATAAGCTACCAAGGTCTCCTTTGGTCAATTGAAATTCATGGATATTTCAAATTCCCTCATTATTAACCATATATTTTAAAGCAATTTCTAGGAAATAATGTCCCGTATAAACCAAAAAAGGCCTAATTCTTTTTAAAGCATCATTGACTTGTTCCACTTAACAGGCTTCAAGAACACCAACCGTGAATAGCGTTGAATGATACATGAAGAAAAACTAGTTAAAAATAGACGTATCCGAGACAGAAGGAAATATAACAAAGATCCTCTATAGTCAATTATCTTCATTGAATACTTAATTACCGCATATATGGTTTAAGTTCTTATCAGCTCTAGAAACTAAGGCAAATACCAAATATTTCCATAGACATAGATTTAGGCCATTCAGCTTAAGAAAACAAAATTTTATAGTGTAAAACGCAATGAAGTTGCCAGCAAGTCATCATTAATGAGTCAGTGAGACACAGAATACCATCACAGAATACCATTCTTAAACAGAAAAGGAACCGCTGCTTACAACTAGTACAATTAACAAACATACAAAAATGCACTTGCAAACAAGGCGGTTAAATTTCAAGCTGGGCAGTGTATAGATGTTAGCTATACAAAACAAAAACCTGTTTTCGGAAAATAGCAATCTTTATAACATACCCTTCAAACGGGGCCCAACTAAGGGATCTAATAGGACCTGTCTCTGCACTAAAGCACAGCAAGGGTCTGACATCTGCACAAAAGCAGTGTGATAAATCAGTAATTCAACACTAAATAAATTTCTTTTTCCAAGACCATTTCAGCCCTGTACTTTTGTAGTTATTGATTGAGAAAGTATGAACTGAACTAAGGGCCTGTTTGGTTCAATAAATTGGAATGGAATGGAATGGATATTCATACCATGGTGGAATGAATTTAAAATCCCATACCAACTTAAAAGTGTTTGGTTCAATTTAGGAATGGATAATATGTCCATTCTCATTGTTCGGTTCACTCTTGAAATAGAAGTTAAAAACACATCATCCCTCACATTCACCTACCTTCTACACCAACAAACCACCCTCGCACCAACACCAAATCACCTTCGCACTATCACACCACCGTGTTCCAGAAAAGTAGATCACCTTCACAACCACCATCAGACCACTCTCGACCTTCGCAACACCACCACCACCACCATAACCGTCAACCTTAGAACCCTAAATCCAAATTCAAACAAAATTTCGAACCCTAAATCCTAATTTAAACCAAAATTTCCAACCCTATATCCAAATCCAAACCAAAATATTAATCCCTAAATCCAATTTCGAACCCTAAATTCCTAAAACCCCTATTTCAATCGAATTTGAAGCAAATTTTGTCCCAATTTGGACGATGCAAACCTGGTGACAGTGAATTGGTGGTTGCGAGAGCGGGTGGTCGAATCTGGTGGTGGTAGTTGTTTTGCGGTTGGTGGTTAATTCTAGGGGTGGAGAGGTCAATGTGACAGACAAATCTGGTGGTGGTGGTGGCCTAATTTGGGAGTTACAAAATCTGGTGGAGGTGGTCCATTAAAAACTAGGGTTTGATACTTGGGTGGAATGGAGTTAGAAACTTGAGGGGGAAGATGGGTATGGGATTGAAGGGGGTTTGGGTGGAATTAGATACCCATGGGTATGGGATTCTACCTTAGTAAAGACCAACCAAACAATGGAATGGTATCAAATCCACTCCACTACATTCCACCAAAAAAGACCCAGCCAAACAGCCCCTAAATGTAAGAGAATATAATGGAGTTGGATTGAATCAATCCAACTCAGTAGGAACTGAGCTAAGCTAAACTAAACTAAACTAACAAAAATAAAGTCCTAAAGAACAAGGCCTTACAATCATTTATGCAAACAAGAAGTTTAAATCAACACCTTAGCTCACTGGTCTAACCCCATTATTTTAAATGCAATAGTTGCCTTTTAATTTGAAAGTACACACAGAAGACAGCAGGGAGGGGTGAAGGCAGGAGATTAGACACCACTCATGGTAACTATACCTTCAGATGGAACATCGACAGAAAATTTCCACAAAGCAACCTGCAATAACTCTCAACATTAGTAGCACGAATAATTATTCGAAAATGGAATTAAATCTTTTAGTGGATAATGACAACCAAAAATCATATAAACAATTATGCACCACCAATCAAGCAAATTATTGGAACATTAATGATGAATAAGCCTAGCAACTAATATTTACTAAAAATATCTAAATGAACTCCTACCACTCCATCGTGACATCCAGCCAATATCAGATCATGTGGAGGGGAAGTTGACCATTCGACCGTCAAAGGCATGCTGCAAAGCCAGCAAAGAATAACAACAGGTTATTGGAAATCCAAGTGCACAAGAACAAAAACAAATGAAGTCAATTTCCAAAAACTTTGAATTAACGTTCTGGAATGACTCAATGAGGAGTTAATTGGAGCATCATCTTTCTATTTTTTACCATTGCTTTTTGTGACTTAAGAAAAGGAAGAAAAACAATCAATTTATCATCATAACCAGCCAAATAGTTCAGATGTCCTACATTACTAATAAAAGAAGTATAAGAGATAATATAAACCATTATACATACATATTAAACATTCATACTTACACACGTACTATATATTAAACATTCATAATTGCATATTAAACCTCAAAATATTTGAAGTCATTTCAGACTCCAGACATGTAGCTAACAAAAAGGCACACCTAGGAACTAAGGCAGTCGTCATGTGACTTTAATGGTCTGGGTGAAGCAATTTTAATTAAGCATACTTAAAAAAAAAGGAGCAACCTTGAGGCACATTACTTTATTCCAGATTTTTTAGCAATAAATCAAGTGCGCCTCACTTCAATGAGTTGCACTGAGGGACACTAAGGCACAAGAAAATCCTATTGCCATGGTGCAGCTCGAAGGGCATGTAACATTTAATAATCCTCAAGCCAAAAGCATATTAAAACCAAACATAACAAAATAATCATCATCTTTACATAAATTACAACTTGGGTCTAAATATTCAATTATGCAGAAATATAATCTGTAAGTTACCTGTGTTTACCAGCATACTTTAATATTGAGCATCGAAATACCGGATTAAGTTTCGCAAAGCGAGGGTCTGTACCCTTTGCATGTCGAGATGCATAAATACGATTAATTACTTGAACAGAAGGAACTTCCCACCTAAAAATGATGCAAGAAATGCAAGTAACATTAGATAAGGTAAATTAAAGAGGTTGGACACCAACTACCATAAGTTACAAAAACAGGGTTTGCTTCAACATCAAGCATCAAAGAAAAACATGCATAGTTAACAAAAGATGATCCCCGTGATTGTGGTGACATTCAGCGGAAGTGACATAGTTAATATTTTCCACATTCAAGGATTTAGCTCCAGTAATTAGTATTATTTAACCCAAAATCAATAAATAGGAAGAAGAAAAAGGGAGATCAATCAATCAAAGCCTTAGTCCCATAATGGGGTCGGCTACATGAACCATAATTAATCATTCCACGTTCATCCACATAAATTGGCCTTCTCCATCCCCTGCGATCGAGAACCTCGTTCTCTTGTAAAAAGGGAGATATACGAAGAAAAATAAAGAGACCATAGCCACTCGTATGAGAGCCGGTCAGTCAGAAACAAGCATCTTACACTTCCAAAGATCCATTCCCCAGAACAACAGCAAGATAGCCCATCCTATGCTTGTTTACAGCAATATCGGCATTAAGGGGGCGCCATTTGACATCCCATGCAACCTTTCCATCATGACCCACACACAATACAGCTTTGGGAAGAACATCATTCTTTAGGATTTGACAACCACCGGAAACTGGATCAGAGAGACTATTACCTAGATCATTTCCTTCTGATACCTTGCTATCTTTTCGCAAGTAATTTTCTTCTAGATTCGCTAGCGAAGGTAGCACACCCTCATCACAATTCGACAAACCATTGTTTTCAGAGTCCAGGCTATTACATATTTTTTTGTTTCTCGATTTTCTCCTCAACACTGCAAGTGTGCATTCCAAATCGGTTGCAAGCACTTCTTTCCTGTTATGCTTTTTACCCATTTCTTCATGCAGCGCAGGGGAATCCAGTATGCAATCTCCTGCTGGAGAAATGTTATTTATACTTTCAGGAACCTCAATGGCAACAGCTTGGAAAGGTAGCTCTTCTAAACTGCAAATTCCAGAAGTCTTTTCCACTAGAACTGTTCCATCATTGACAGCCTTCCTTTTTTTCCCTTTTCCTTTCTTCAGAGCAGTGTCAATCGATAAATTTTTATCCAAAGGAGGCATAATTGAAGTATCTTCAGGAAGACAAACAGCAAGAGCTGGAATAAACTGACCCTCTGGGTCTTCGATCAAAGTTTTATCCATTATATTCTTTCTAATTCTTCCTCTGGGGTTCTTCTGCTTTTTTTCTTCCATCTGATGCTTTTCTTCTTCAGCAATATTATGAAGTTTTTCGTTGTCAGCATAATTTTGATGTTTTTCTTCTTCACTGACAGGAGTTATATCATTGTGAAGACTCAGGATGGCTTTGTCAGCTGGAGCCAACGATGGATTTTCTGGGAGATGGACAACCAAAGCTTGAGTGGTCTGACCTTCAGGAACTGTGGCAGAATTTTTCACCACTGCATTCTTTCGAGGTCTACCTCTGGGCCTCACGGGTTTATTCTCGTCTGTCTTAGCAACCTTACTCACTTTATACTTTCGTTTTACGTTTCCTACAGGAGTTGTAATATCTTCGGTCATATGGTTTAATAAACACCATATCTGAACCATCCCTCGACCACTAAGAGGAACTCCTTGCTTGTGGTACGTTGAATCAGGAGGATGGGCAGCAACAGCAATAAACTGAGAAACAAGAAAAAGATAAGAAAATCAGGGAAAGCATCTAAAACTACTATAGATTTGTAGCATAGCACTTATTACTTTATTAGTTTGGCCCCTGCCAGTGGTGGCCCGGATTATTATATTTTCTTCCATTTCTAGGTGTTTCACCATCCCCCTCTTTGACAGAATAATGCCTCAGCAAAGTACTTTGGATCAAACACTGAAGCAGAAAAGACATGAAAAAAGAAAGAGAAGTAAAAAGGGGATGAGGATACATAGAGTAAATCTTCACAAAACCAGCGGAACAACCTAATGCTTACAAGCCCAGGATGTAAGATTTTTCAATGAAAAAAACTAATATGTAGCATTGTTTGGTTGAACTCTAAGCATATATTGAAGCAATGCCTAGAATGATGGAAAAAAAAAAATAGGGCCAAAAGAACGCCTAGTAGGTGTTTGCACACTATATCCCTCCCAATGTCACATTCTATCAACACTTGTAACAATAGTAATGAACACATATCACCCCACACCAAAAGTTTTCATAATTAAGACCATGACTCGCCAAGTTGTTCATTCATTTACTAGAAAATGAAGTAGTAGCAGCTAAATATCTATACTTAAATCTATAAAGTAGCTGCCGTTGACATTAACATTAATTCATAATGATACACGTGTCAAAGTTATGAGTATTTTTCCCCCGCCCAAAACTTTGTTAGGAAGAATCTTCTGGAGTACTTTTTTACCCTTGGTTCATCTTGGTGTATAATTTTCAAATATATAGATATTATAATTATTCCTTACACAATTAATCAATCAAAGCTCTAACCCCATTATTTGGGTAGGCTACACGAACCAAAACTAATCATCCACATAAATTTTCCCCTGCCATCCCCTGCGATTGAAAACCTCATTCTTCTGTAAACCCAAAGGCTCATATTCAAACCAACGGACGCGCTTTTTTTTCCTTAGTTTGCTTGCAAAGTCTACGACATGCACAACTTTCCTACGAATGACTTCATTTCTAATTCTATCTCTTAGAGTGTTCCCACACATCCATCTCTACATCCGCATCTCCGTCCTCTTTTGAATGTGATCCTTCTTACCATAGAGCAACACTGGTCTAATGGCAATATGGCAATCCTATAGAATTTCCCCTTTAACTTTAAAGTAATGCATCTCGGTCAATATCACCATTCTTTTGAATAAATGACCCAAGATATTTAAAGCATTCCCTCATGTCTAGAATTTTTCTGTCCAACCTCACCATAGCATCGCTTGACCCCCTCTATGTCCCAAAGAGACATTCCATAAACTCCATCTTAGCTTAAACCCTTGAGACTCTAACCTTTGCCTCCATTGCTCTAATTTGGCAATAACCCCATCTTTAGTTTCATCCAGAAACAAAATGCACCATAGTACCTCATCTTGGATAGACCTTGTCACTTCATCTATAACCATTACAAAAAGAAAAGAGCATAACACCGATCCTTGATGCAACTCAATTGTCATTGGGAAGTCTTTTGTCAATCTACCACAAGTCCTCACATTTGTAAACACATCCCGATATATATGCTTAATAAGGTCAATATACCTTCATGGGATACCTTTCATCATCATTACCCACCAAACTCAGAAAACTAACATTTGGAGTTTTGTCATGAATACTATAAAAATATGAATGTAACAAGCAATTTGGAATGGAGAAATTATATATAAAATTACTATCATGCGAGTAAAATTTCAAGCATTAAACATTTCAAATGATCAGTTTTTTCCAGTTTTTTTATTGAATTATGCAGTCACTGTTTGCAAACATCAGTTTACACCAACGAGAGAAGAGAAAAATTCACAAAAAGGAGTATTTACTGCAAATGAAAATGCGAATTAAAGCAACCAGGCTATTACCTCACATTTCGCACCAGTATTTGTTTCTTGATCTGTCCTTGGACACCAATCCAGTGACCAAACAAGTCCACCGACATATAATGCAAAATCTTTCCTGCAACAAGCTCAATTTAAGGGGAAATTCTAACATACTCATAAAGTTCCGAAATATACATGTGGGAACTGAGGAATAAAGGGCATGCAAAAGGAGCTAGGCACATGGTGAGATTGCTTATGTGGCTCTAATCTACATGATTGTACTGGGGCAACTCAACAAAACTCTAGTAGCTTCAAGCATCTTACAAAGAAACTGAAAAAATCAATGAATTTCCTGTTTATCTGATTTGGTATAAATGACACATATACACAGAAAAACATCTATGTTTATACTTCCTAACTTACTAGATGAAACATGGTTCTGGGGCTTATAATAAAATTACTGTATTTCTAATTTTGGAAATTTCACCTCATATTACCTTGGCACATGCTTCAACCCTCACCCGAAGTCAAAGCTGTTCCGTAATGCTTTAGGGAAAATCATGATCTATGAAACATAGTACCTACTAGTTCAAAAGACTGAGCATTAATGTTGAACTATCTAGTTATATACAACTATAAAATCACAGCCTTACTCCCATAAAGATAGAGTTAGCTACACGATCCTATATATCCTAACCTTATTAATATTCTCAGTCCCTACTGTAGACCGAATATCAACATTCCCTATTTTAACTCTCAAGGTGTTTCCACACATTCAACTCAAAATATGCATCTCTGTCAAACCAACTTCTTAATATGCAACTTGACTGCTACAATCACACAATATAACGAGAATTGATGTCCTATAGAAATTGCCTTTAATCTAGAGAAATGCTAGATTGCACAATAACCAAGTCGATGCTCTCTATTTAAGCCAACCAATTAATTAGACAGGTTACATTGAGGTCAACATTTCTTTTTCTTAATATTGATGCAGGACACTTAAAAAATCTACTAATCAGTAACTCCTCGCCTTTGAAGGATTTGTGGGCCAAACAAGTACTTTTCCACTATATCTACCTTAACATGTCACCATTTAAAACCACTTATTTAGTGACTAATCCTTTGTTCCCCTTAAAGTCTCCACCATGTAAGACTAGCTTCAATTCAGGCGTCAAGAACTAAAATTTTCTTCGATGTAACCGCACTTACTTCGAGTATAGCCTTACAATTAAGATAACCAGTCTTGGCCATCCCTCATGCTAAAAGGAAGTGTATTTGAGTTGCATTTGATCCATTTTGAAAAGTCACCAAATGGGTATCTTGCTTCTTGAACCAATCATTAGCAAAGATCAAGTCATATGATACCACAAAATCCGAAATCTCCCCCTTCCCCACCCCCCACCCGCCCCCCTCAAAATTTCTTGTTCTATTGCAAAAACTTCCAAGAACAAATTGAAAACCATAGTAGCCAGTGCTCACATGGTCACGTACATCTTCATCAACAAATAGCATCACAGTGTGAAGACTACCTCGTACCACTTTATCAAAGTCCTCCTAAAACTAACACTAAAGCTTTCACTACAGCTACTTGAGGTGCATAGGCACTTAAGACAACAAATGAAAGAGCTGTTCATGGGCTGGTAACCCGCCAAGCCTAGCCCATCTAGAGCGGCCTTGGACAAAAAGGTTTTATAAAGCTTCTGTAAATGGACAGAGCTAGGACAGGCCTGTTAATTTAATGGGCGGGTATGGACAAAGTTAAATTGTAGGTGGGCCAGCCCACACGGCCCGTTTATATATCCTTCTATTTTTTTTTCATATATAAAGTTCTTTATTGTATATGTAGTTAGAAATTAGTATTAGGATGATATAGTTAAATCGAATTATTTTCTCATTGAATTATGTACCAACTGGATCGGAGTAAATAACTCTAAATTCTATTTTAACAATAAGTTTGTGGATTTAAAATAATGTGTAAAATAGATGATAAAAACCATGATTATGTTATAATGTCAAAGATTGATATTTCCAATTCATTTTTCTTAAGTGAAAGAAAATCCGTACAAGTGGTGTAAGCAAATAGGCCCGTTATCCTATGGGCTAGCCCAGCCCGTTTAGTGGGCAAGCAATCCGGGCATGTTCAAGAAGTTAAGCCCGACAAAACAGGCTTGAACATCAAAATAAGGCCAGCTAGACATTATATTACAAGGTTGGCTCGGCCCAAGCCCGCTCATGAACACCTCTAATAATGAACTTAACTCTGATATAGCTATCATCCTTTCTACGGACCTCAACTGCATCATGTACCCACCGGTCATCTATGATAATAATAACTTCTTTTCTTCTCTTTTTTACTAACACTCAGAACGCCACATCTTATAACCACAACGCTTCATAACTCTAGTTTTTTCAATAACCCACTTAGTCTCTTGCACACACAAAACGCTTACCACTTAGTTTCCAGTAAGAGACCCTATGTTAGAAGAAGCTATGCAAAACTTACTCTTCGTGCTTTTTCTTGATCTTTCTTTCCTATCACATAAAGGCCTTGCTCACACTAACATAGCTAATATTGTGAGATAAGGAATGCACTATCACAACAATATTAAACAACAGATAAAAGACCCAACAAATATTCATAGACAAAGCCACAAAGCATTCGAAGACTAAGGTCTTGTTCTTTTCAACTTATTTTTGTTGATTTGAACTTATCTTTGTTAAATTGAACTTACATTTGCTGAATTGAACTTATTTTTACTGAATTGGACTTATTTTTATCGAAATAAATTTTTTTTTGTTGAATTCAACTTGCTTTTACTAAAATCATTAACAACTTATTGAGGATTGAAATTGTTTTTTTACAGATTGAACTTATTTTTACTGAACTATGCTAAAAATAAGATGAGGAAAATAGGGCCTAATTTCAATAACCAAGAGTTTAAGATGTGTTGTTTCAAGTTAAAACTAGAAATCAATCAATAAGAGGAATAGCAAAAGTCATCTGGAACAATCCACTCTCACCATTATTCCTTGTTTTACGCCATATTCTATAAAAGACCCAACAACCTCATTTTTCCACCAACCACCCTCATTCAAGTTTGCTTAGATCCTCCTTTACCACTTTTATTGTCACTCTTTTAACCTCCATATCGGTGTATTACTTGGACCCCGTCTTATATGTCAAAGATATCTTAGACAATCTTATCCTCAATAGAAGCACACGCGCACACATACACACACTCTCTCTTTCTCTCTTCCTAAATCAAATAGAAATCCAAAAGCCACGTTCCACTTCAAATTCACCATCCTTTTGAATAATGAATCCTAAATACAGTAAGAAATCGGAACATTGAACAATCTTTTCATCCAAACTAATCGACCTTGTCGTCCTACTAAATCAATTGTACTTGACATGATTTAATACCAAATTTTTAAGAAAGGACTTTTGTCACTAGTCAACCCTAATTCTATATAGACATGCATGCTTGCTTATCTGACACTACACTCAAGTGATTAAGTGATTGATTTGCAACCCACTTATCATTACACTCGGCTATAGAGAGAAAATGCCCGCATGGGAATTTCATTTCAATTCATGCTCATGGATGTCACAAGACACAACATATACACTATTGTCACAAGCCTATCACAATCCTACTTCTTTATCTGAGCATGGGATGGTGAGGCAAACTGAAAGGCACATCTACTTTCATAATAGTAAGATTCGAAACATGTCAACCCAACAATCTCCTTGTTATATTTTCATAAGGAAAAACATTCTTGGTCATTAGACTTGTGCTTGATTAACATATGCAGGCAATTTTGGTATGCATAATTAGAAACCATAAGTAACTAATTAAATTTTTCATTGCACAATTTATGACGAAACACCACCAATATGGAGCTTGAGTCATTTGTTCAATCGTTCCAGAAAGGTTCAAAAGTATGTTGTAGCTTTTAATCAGTATAATTTTTCAAGGAGTGGAAAATATTAATTACGAATAATCAAAATACCTGGAATTTGTGGACGACGCAACACCACCAGACCCAATTTCTTCCTGAATAAATCACAAAAAAAAAAAGAAAATACGTTAGGAAGTGATCACTAACAAGTCAAAATCATCCCATGTAAGGGCAGGTATTACCTCTGCATCACAATTTGGCACCATAGCAGCTGAAAATTGAGATAAAGTTATTTCATCAACAGCTACATTCCCATTAGGACATCCTTTTTCAGATGCAAAACGAATGGTTCGTGGACTATAATTGAAATATCTCCATTCCCTGCACGCAGAAATTTGAAGATCACTCAGCCACTTCCATGCAACTGCAGAAACACCTAATGAAAATGCACTACAGTCTGTATTTTATAAGGAAGGGCGATGGTAGTCAATCCTAGGATCCCCTACAACAATCGGGGAAAAAAAAAAAAAAAAAAAACAACAACAAAACAAAAACTTTAACCAACCGAGCTACCCCTCACTCTCGGTTCATCATTGGACACTCATACAATTTCCTTCGACAAACAATTACCGCCGTGTCGATTCTCACAAACTTCACACCATAACCTATAACATAAACATTGCAGTCACTAAATTCACCTACAATTCTAAAAATCTAAACACACACACAAAATTTCACCAAATCACCACAATTTCAACTAAATTTCCGCAATATACAAAATAAATATGATACAAAATCAAATAAAACAAACAAAATCAAAAACATATACATCAAAAAAAATTACCTCAAAAAAGTGATATTAGATGCAATACGCTCAATCTCATCATCAACTAAACCACTACTTTCGTCTTCTTCACAAAGCTTATGAATCATTTCCATTTCTTTGAGATGATTATCGACACAATCATCGAACATTGAAACTTTAATTCCTGAATAATCATCGCCAATTGTAGAATTATTGCTCGTTTTAGTAGTAGTAGTATTATTATTACTATTCTCAATCAAAGTAACAGTTGTTGTTGTTGCTGATTTTTGCGAATCTGCAATTTTTTTAGGTTTTTTGTTTCGTGTTTTGTTCTTCTTGTTGATTTCTTCTTCGTTTTGTGGTGGTTTTTGGGGGATGTTTTCGACCTCCATTGCTGGAGATTTTCGCGAGGTTTGTCTAGGTTTGATGGAGTGTGGTGGCGCGTGAGCTCAGATGCTGCGGTGTTGTGGTGGTGGGATTTTGGGGGGTTTTAGTGCGCCATGGAAGAGAGATGTAGTCTGTTGTATGGATTTGAGGTCAAGGGTTCGAATTCAAGCAGGGCATAACTTGGAGTACTAAAACTAAAGTGGTCAAATTAATTTTGTATTTTTGAGGTAGGCCAATTGGCCAAACACATAAATTAAAAGTTGTAGGGAGAATCCGACCTACTTCGCTCCAATCTGAGGAAAAAATACGCCCCTCAATCCGCCTTATCTCCTATCGACTCTGCTAAAAAAATTTGACTTTGAGTCTAAATTAGAGACAGAGTTAAATGCTAAAAAAATTCGAGTTATCCGACCATTCATCCAACTCTGTCGAATTTCCGACTCCACCTTCGACTTTTCTTTCTCTGCTTATTAGGTACAATAATAATCATTATCAGGTATTTTACTATCATTATTATTACTCCTACTATATTAATAGTATATATTTGTTAATGTAATTAATTATACACATATATAACGGCTACTAAATGGTTATCAAAATATCAACTTATCATTAGGGAAGACACTCACTCCGCTCTGACTCCGAATACCTTTTGCTCTCCAAGCGGAAAAAATCCTCTCGGACTCCGCCACAAAAAAAAAATTCACCTCTGACTCCGTTTTAAAAAAAAATCCGACTACAATCGGAGTTGGAATCGGATCCTAGATATCTTATTCGAGTCAGACTTGTTGTCATCCCTAAAAGGTTGGCCCCATATCCGTCTTCGTACAATCCGACCAACAATATCCTAAATTGTTTACAAGCGAGTTAAGAGACGTCGAAGTGAACTATATATGGATACTCCCTCCATCCCCAAAAATCTACAAAATACTTGTATTATATTTCCCTTGAATAAAAAGCTTCAATTACCTACCACATTACCACTATAATTATAACGTGTTTAGGATTCTAATAATAATTAATTGTGTTTAGAGTTGGCTTAGAAATTATTTTGTGTAGACAGAGAAAAGAGAGAGAGGTTGCACGAATTTCGAGAGAGTATGCATGAAGCTTAAGAAAATCAAAAGTGTGTTCAATGACTGGACGAGGTCACATATATAGTGGAAGGGGAAGGGAAGTCGAGCATACATACGCTAACTGAGCGCCAAAACGCTTAACGATGAGCACACGAGCGCCCAGCAAGCGCTGGTGCGCCCAAAGAGCGCTTGAGTGTTCGTCTCGAGCGTTGTAGCGCTCATTGAGCGCTTAAGCACCCGAGCTTCGTTTTTTTTTTGGAAGTTTTTGATTATTTCCTCTTTTCTAATATATGATTTTCATGAGCGCTTCTACGTCCGATGAGCACCTATACGCCCATGAGATCGAATTTCTGAGTTTCCATATTTCCGATATTCGCTTCCGTATTCCACTTTTTACGCTTCCATAATCTTAAAGTTACCTTATTCCGTACAGATCCTTCTACAACATTATAGAAGGTTCCTCGTACTTAGCCATACTGTGTGCTTAATTTATTTTCTAAGTTTTGAAATAAAATAATAAAATAAATAAAATAAATAAAATAATAAGTTTAAAATCAAATAAATTGATTTAAGCGCAATTCGGAAATCAGAACTTAACATCAGCTATTCCAGAAATGGTTTTAGTTTTCAAAAAAGTTACTCTTTTCAAACAATCAACTTAAGACGTTGGACCTATTGCGAAGTGGTACACTTTAATTACCAGCCTTTAAGTGGGACCACATATAGGTATCTACACTATTGTGTCAATCTAGTTTTGGAATTTCTTTGTCAACTTTATTCAGTAGCATTACCATGGGCCCAAACAACCCTAGATCGAAGGAACTTACTTGGATCGAATCAAATACTTTAAGGAATCGTTTGGTACAACAAAGGGAAGTAGAATGAGCTTAACAAAGGGAAACAAGGTGAATGGAATAAGAAAAGTGATAGATTTAGTTGGTTGTTTAATTGGATTAGTAAAGGGAATTAGTGTCATCGTACAAGTACACAACCACCATACAACTTGCCTCTATCACTCTTTCTCTAGTCACCATAAACGGTCTAACCACCCAATGGCCACCTCCCTTCCCCCTAAAAAACTTGGTTGCCCCATCCCCCACCCTATCGCCCTTCCCTTCCCCTCTAATAACCACCACCGTCACTACAGTTTTGAATTTTGCATATTTTTTTAGGATGTCAGAATTTTGGGAGGCTCGTTTAGGGATTTTCGGGGGAGGGGAGCGGCGACAAGGGTGGGAGAACAGGCTACTGACATTTATAGGGGAAGTAGAGGGGGTGGTTTTAGGGTTTTTTTTGGGGGGGGGGGGG